>SNQJ01S0054081.1:0-12715 GCA_010110895.2 Picea sitchensis
TGCACATCTTCTAGGCGGCATGGTGCTAAAATTTCTTCACACAGATATTTTAAAGAAAAATTTTCCTTCTGATACCACTGGATGATATCAGGCTACCTCTTCCTACCTAAATAAATCAATTATATGGCTCTGATACCACTTGATGGTATCATACTATCTCTTTTCACCTTCTCACCTTTCCCTGCTACCTGCAAGAAAATTTCAGCTCTGATACCACTTGATGGTATCAGGCTATCTTCTTTGTCTTCTATCTCCTTTGCCTATTGTATGCAAGAAAATTTATGCTCTGATACCACTTGATGCAGCCCCACTTCTCTCCTAGGGGTTGCGCTACCTCTCAGTCAAGGATATTCAAGATATTGAGTCAAATTGGCTCTTCTGGCCCGTGCTAGACTCTGAAATCAGTTTACACAGGCCCCTAATTGTTACCATGTAGGTTCAATGCACCTGTGGCCCCCTTTCTCTAGTGCTTATAGTAATAGGGAGTGGTGAGAACTAGCTCCTATGATAGACTCTTATTCAATATGACCATGAGATATAACCTCAGGCCATCTCTCTTCGCAACTTCGGGCTTCGATCGTTTTGAATACAACTTACTTGTTTTTCGCCGATCTCTGAACCGTGAACTTATCCAATAAGATCTACGGTTCTTGTCACTCCAACAACCAACGAATTTGATATGTTTTGGGACTTCAGTGTTCGAGAGTTCTGAATGTTCCCCAAAGTACTCTATCACCGAAGTGACACAGATGACACCGCATGTCCACATAATTAACAACTAGGATTTAGCATCTTACCTTTTTCTCGAATGCACACTTCTAGATCTCACGATTTGACGAAGTGTGTCCCCTTCATATTGACGGTCACAATATCCTTCACTACCTTTCGAGTTTGTGAGTTTTGTGTAACTCTACCCTCACCTTTCACCGAGGAGCATCTTCTCCGAGGTACGCAGATCTCTACCACTTATTCTCCTAGATCATTAACAAAGTTGCTCTTGGTCCACACAAAGCTTCAGGAGCTCTTTCTCACAAACTCTCTGATTTTCTTCCAGATATCCTCACTGTAACCAATGGTTGGGATTACTTCGCGGCTGAGGACTTCGGGGATCCCCACTCATTAAACCACTTCAAAACCTACAAATACTCAGAGTTCCAAAACTCCACGACCATCCTCCATGTAGCTCTCCCAGATATGACGGTCTGGAATGATCCCACTTCCTCCTGAACAAATCCTACTTGTTAATTTGGGGAATCTAAAAGGGCTCCTCCCTATTGAATAATTCTCTCCCATTATCTCTCTTGAGCTTGTTCCTCCTTCAAACTTTTTCTCCTTAGATAATTTCTTCGTCACTTAGTCGAATTTTGACTCTGTGCACGCCTTACAACAGGTCTTCTCCACGACTTAACTTCTCTATGGGAGACTATGCACACCTTGCATAAGTTATTCACACTCTTATGCAAATACTCTTATGTTACTCCTCCTGAAATTCCGAGTCAAAAGACTCTGTCAATGCACTCCTTGCATACAAAGATCCAAGTTATCTCTCCTGAACTTGTTTCTCATCGACACTATGAAATTCTCAGAATTACTTCTTCAATACTTAGCCAAGTATTGACCCTACGCACACCTTGCAACATGTTTCCTTCAAATTAATTCTTGATGGGTGACTGTGCACTCCTTGCAACAGTTCTTATATGGATCAATTGTTCCTCCTGAACAATATGACTCTGAGTGAATTTCTTCCTATGCACACTTTCAAGCTATCCCTCCTGAAATTTCTGAGTCAAAACAGATTATGTCAATGCACACCTTGTGGACACTTATGCAATCCTTGCAAACAAAATATTCATGTTATCTCTTCTGAGCTTCTAAGTTGAAATAGAATCTATCAACACACACCTTGCATACACTATGCACTCCTTGCACTTGCTCGTAGAAGACAAACAATTGAAACTTATCTAATCCTCATAGATTCATACATTCAACCATGTAAATGCATTCATAACATAAGAACAAGTAATAACAGAGAATTGCAATTAACAAAAATCCTACCATTCATTCATTCAGATAGACATAGTACAACAACACCAAACATGTGGATCAATTCTTCTCTATTATATTCATTCAAATGATATTTACATGGGCTCATACAATGCTCTTCAACATCTCTCAACAACTCTTAACAATAACACGAACTCTATGCAACTTTTAGGTAAATTGCAACGACCTCATTTGGGAATACAATGCATTTATTTATACAAAATGAGCTCATAGAGATTTCCCTCTGACTACCTTAGTGCTATCCTATCAAATTAAAATATTTCAACTACTAAGGATTTATTACAATAAATGTTCGAGACATACATATAAGAGAAAATGCTTCGAATATGTACTGCAATCTACTACATTAAAGGAAAATACACTACCCATCTATCTCACGCAATGGATCAACTCCTAAACATTTAACAAGTTATTTAATTACAATATTTTCAAGATATTACATGATATGCCCTTCTTAAATTCAAAATTCACTTCAAAATGTACACTAGGGCGCTGAGTTGTCTTCCACTTTCTCTTTGATGACGATGCTCTTGCATCACCTAACAAGATACAAAGATGAGGTTTTATAAAATCAGAGGCTATTATCCCTGGACATAGCACTCAAGGAAACACCTGCAAGATGGTGGGGTGTGCACAAGGAAATAGTGAAGGATTGGTATCAATGCAAACGACTATTGCGGATCAGATTCGGCGCATAGCAAAAGAGAAGAATGACGCAGAGATATGATGGACAGGGGTCACCAATGGAACATTTGGAGAAGTGAAGAACACTATGGATGATGACACCACCAAAAGAATGGCCTCATCACTTTATTTATACACTCGAAGGAATTCTAGAAAAATGGCATGTAGACTAGGAACTACACAGAGGCACTGCAGAATGGACAACATTGCAGAAGAAGTTTGTGGTAACTTTCTCATTTGAACATGAGAAATGCAACAYGGATTTAGCACTTAAGAAGATAAGAGGGGTAATATTCATCCAAGAAMTAGAGGTGGAACTCATAACAAAATACCAACAGCATAATRGATAGACATTCAAAGAACTATTGTCATGCTATCACGTGAAGGAAGAAGCACCAAATGAAGATGACTTGCACAATATCCAAATTATAGAAATTGAAGGAGAAAGAGAGGTGGAAGGCCCATCCCCGGAATCAAAAGTATTTGTTKCWCCAGTCAAGGTGAAGAAAGTCAACATTGGGACAACTGATAATCCCAAAATGGTCAACATTGGAGATTATTGGGATGAACAAACAGTAGAAAGAATARCAGAGTTACTACGCGAGTACGGTGACATGTTCCCAAAAACCTTTACAAATATGAAAGCAATAGCAAGAGAGATAGGAGATATCAAGATACCTCTCAACCTTGATGATCCARGTGGATATTAGTGGCCACCCACCTTTTCCAACTGGCTCAAAACAATTTCTGGMAATTTTGGTAATTTACTATTTTTAGCAGTTTTTAACTTCTGGGGCCATTTTGAGGGCCTAAATGAAGGTTTTTCGAGATCGAGCTTGTCAATTATAGATGAAGTCTCTGATTGAACCCCCAAAATGAATCTTCTWGATGATACCTTTCCAACAATCTAYCATGCACCCCAAACAGAGATCGTATGCAAAAGTTACGACCACGGGAAGTTGATGTACTGACTTACCCAAATGGGGCCCACATGAGTTTTGGCGCTTCATCTACTAGGGTTAGGTTTTTGGATGTATAGGGTTTTTGAAATTCCTGAATATTATAAAACTTCCTTCATATCCTCATTGTAACCATGTTCTTGCGAATGAGCGCAACCATCACATCTCTTCTTAGAGATAAGCCTCCACCATTCTAGCAAGCTTGTTTTCCGCTACATTTTACAGTTTCATCTTATTTCCTTATTGAATTGAAAAGCAGTTTTACTGTATCTCTATTATTTTGTGTTAATCCCTTTGCTAATAATCTATAGTCATTTCATTCTGCTCATAAAATCCAGAGCAGTGGTATCAGATCAGTATGCTCCTTATCGTCTTAATGCATGTCCCCAACAAGGTCGGAGTACAAAGAATTGGGTCTCGAGCTTGTTTCTCTTGAGGAAAAAATATCTCGCACGTCCAAGAGACCTCTCATGGAAAGTGAAAATAAATATGATGGGGTAGGAGATCCTTTCAAAAAAATTCTTGAGGAATCCCTCATGCAACAGAGGAACGAGATGATGGATATTTTCGCGCAAATCCTCTGGCGGCTACCAACAGGTGACGCATCTTCTTTGAGCGGAGGTGTCTCCCCCTTCAAGGTACAAATAAAATTTGATATTCCTATATTTGAAGGTCATATAAACAGAGATGTTGTAGACAAGTGGTTGAATCTACTAGAAGGGTATTTTTATGTCCATAACATTTCGAATAGAGAAAATATTAATTTTTCACTCCTCAAAGTTGTTCCCCATGTCAAATATTGGTGGGGAACATTTTGTGAGAAAAAGGAAACAAAGGAACCCTCATTATTTACAGTCATGACCACCTGGGAATCCTTCAGGGATGCTATTAAGGAACAATACTACCCTGTCGGAAGTTATGACGACTTGTATACCAAATGGACCACACTGCCACAAGAAAGAGACCAAGCAGTGCGAGATTTCACAAATATATTCCATACCTTGTGCACCAAGTTGCGTATCAAAGATTCAAAGTGAAATCTGGTGCTCAAGTATCATGGTGATCTGAATAGATACATCCAGACCAAAATGGAATTTCTGGACATCTCATCCTTGGGTGCAACCTACCAATATGCCGTCAAAATCGAGCAGAAGCTCAAACAAAAGATGCGGCAATTTGGGCCTGGGAACCCCTAACAAAAAAATCTAGGAAAGGGTGGCCCCAACCCAAAGAAAAAAGGACAGACCAAATATGGATAGTATCAGGACAAACTTTTCAAGCCACAAGAAAATAAGGACACCGAAAAGACAAAGAAATATACCGGGAAGTGGTGCAACTTCCATAAGAGCCCTTAGCATAACACTATTGATTTTCACTCTAAGAAGTCGTTGGTGGCCGAAGTGAAAGTCTCTGAATAAGATGAGGGTTCTGAATCTGAATCTGAACCAGAAAGGGGAAAATGGATTATTGATGCGGAACCTAGTGCCACCGTTGCTACCACCAAGCTCCAGCCTGGTGAACCAGACGAGCCAGAAGAAGGAGAGCGCCTCTTCCATTCAAAGATGTGGGTAAAAGGCAAGGATGATTTTAAGAATGAAAATTTATTTTAAAATGTAGAAACCTTGGCGAATATTACTAATCCTTCATATGCCAACTATAAATGTTTGGCGATATTTTTGTAAACATATTCAAATTTCTAAGTATTTTATATAGTTTTTTTTAAATTTTGACGGTTTTTACAGTAAAATAATTTTTTCCTATAGAATTTGGGTGAATCATTTTTAAAATAGCGAATCTCATTTTTGGAAAAACCATGGAAAATTAGCCCATGAGAGAAATTTAGCCCCTAAAATCATCCATGGTAAATGGTACCCCACTGCACTTCATCATTGATAGCAATAGCCAAAAGAACCTCATCTCAGTAGAGGTCATCAAGCGGCTGGCCCTTCTGACAACGCCACACCCACAACCCTACACCATTGGATGGATCCACCAAGGAAGCAATATCTGCGTCAACCAACAGTGCCGACTGTTGTACGACATCAAGCCCTTCAAAGATTAGGTATTGTGTGATGTTTCTCCTCTCAAAGTTTGTGATGTTCTTTTGGGCCAACCTTATATATGGAAACGTCATGTTGTATATGAGTCTAGGCCTCGTAGTGTTATTATTACTTTGAACAGGAAATTGTACAGGATACCCAAGGCAGTCCCACCTAGTTCTATTTCCTTAATCTTTGCTAAGAAATGTAGGAAGTTCATCTCTCATATGGGGAATTTTTTCTTCTTCGTGATTCTCTCTCAGAATGACCGAAATATCATAGCCACATCCAAGGTCTCTGCAGCTGACCTCTCCACACAACAAAATCAAGTAGATAATGTAATGGAAGAATACTCAGATATCGTCTCCTCACCTACTGGGGTACCTCTGCACTGCCAGGTCAAGCACCCCATCGATATGACCCCCAATGCATCGCTACCCAATGGGCCAGTCTATCGCCGCTCTCTGTTATAAAATGAGGAGATCATGAAACATATCCAAGAACTGCTCCACAAGGGGCATATTCATCCCATCTCATCACCTTGCGGGAGCCCAATCATGCTAGTACAGAAGAAAGATGGAACCTGGCGACTCTTCATTGATTACCGAGCTCTGAATAGATCATAGTCAGAAGCCGGTACCCAATTCCCCAAATCGACAAGCTCCTTGATCAAATCACGGGAGCCAAATACTTCAGTAAGATTGACATGAAGTATGGATACCACCAGGTCTCGATAGAACAGACAAATATATGGAATACCACCTTCAATTCAAAGGAAGGCCTTTTTGAATGGTTTCTCATGCCCTTTGGTTTGAAAAATGCTCCAGCCACTTTCATGAGGATTATGGACGATATCCTGTGACCCTTCACCAATAATTTTGTAGTGGTGTATGTGGATGATTTTATCATTTACAACAAGACTTGGGCCGAACACTTGCAACATATTCAGTAGGTTCTACACATCCTGCAACAACACAAGCTATACACCAACTTGGAAAAATGATCCTTCAGCATGGACAAGGTCCATTACCTGGGATCTATCATTTATCAACATGGCGTACATGTGGATCCAGCCAATATCCAAGTCATCCGTGATTGGCCAACCCTAACCACACTCACTGAGCTTTAGAGCTTCTTGGGCCTTGCCAATTTCTACCATAGGTTCATGTTGGGATTCTCCCATATTGCATGGGACCTCAGCCAAATAACCAGGGATGGTGGTAAGGACAAATTTGTGTGGGGTTGGTACCAACAAAAAGTGTTCGATGATTTGAAACATCACTTGTTCTTAGCCCCAGTAATTTCACTACCATACCTGCAACAACCCTTTGAGAGAAAGACAAATTCTTTAGACTATGTTGTGGGCATCGTTCTCACTCAACACGACCATCCCATGGCCTATCAAAGTGAGACACTATCAGATGATATCCGTAAGTACCCTACTTATGAAAAATAAATGTATTCCTTTGTGCAAGTCTATTGCCAGTGGAGACATTACATTCTTGGGAAGGAGAGAGTCATCCACACTGATCATAAGCCAATGCAGTTTATGCAGACACAAATAAAATTGCAGACTGACCTCCATCCAAAGTGGCCCACATACTTGCAACAATTCCACCTCAACATCAAGTATAAAACATAAAGAACCAACTACATTGCTAATTGTCTCAGCAGACCACCAGTCACAACACTCACCACAGTGTTATACTCTTGCAGCCATGAGACCTTTGGATAGCCCCAACTCTATGAGATAGACTCGAACTTCGCCACCACCTACCAAATGTTGGGTGCAAATGTAGTTGTTGATAATTTCCATCTTCTAGATGGGTTGTTGTGTCATCTGGGCCATATCTATGTTCCATTAAGTGAGCGAGCGAAGCTTATCTGGGAATCCCACTACAGTTGAGTGGCAGGACACTTCAGCATCGAAAAGACGGTGGCGATGCTACAGAAACATTTCTATTGGCCGAAACTTCGACAGGAGGTCAGCAAGTATATCAGGTCCTACACTACCTACATTATTGCCAAACTGACCATTAAGAAACAAGGCCTGTACACCCCTCTCCCTACTCCTGGCAGGCCATGGGAATCCATCTCAATGGACTACATGTCGATCCTCCCATCCACCAAGCGAGGAAATGACTGTGTTTTTGTGGTTGTTGATCTCTTTTCTAAGATGGCGATTATGGTTACCTGCAAGAAGAGCATCACAGCAGAGGCCACTGCCAATATCTTCTTTGAACGCGTCTGGGTACATTTTGGCATCCCACAAACCATTTTCTTAGATTGAGACAGTCGATTTCTCAGCACATTCTAGTCGAGCCTCTGCTCACTATTGGACACCAAGCTCACCAAATCCAGACAAATGGCCAAACTGAGGTCGTAAATTGAATGATTGTGCATATCCTTCGCATGTATAATTCCAAGCACCCTCTCACATGGGATGAGATCCTTTCCTATGTCCAGCATAGATACAACCAATCCCTGCATAGCTCAACCGACCACAACCCCTTTCAGGTGGGGTTGGGATTCCAACCATTAGGTCCCATAGATGTTGCACTTCCCCTTGTGGTCACCTTGACCGACTCATCTCCTGCTCCAAATGAAGCTAACAAAACCACCCGGTTCATTGAGTGGATCCAACACATCCACCAATAGGTTCAGGATATCTTACAAAAGTCCAATGACAAGTACAAGCAACGCCATGATCAACATCGGGTGCCACATAATTTTTCAGGTGGGCAACAAAGTTTGGTTACACTTGCAGAAATAACACCTTACAGGACCCCATCAGAATCTTTTCCCACTCTGTTATGGGCCATACACCATCACCAAGGCCATGGGGGATAATATTTTTGAGCTCAACATTCCTCCTTTCCTTGGCCTGCACCCAGTGTTCAACGTGGATGTCCTTCACCCTTATTTCCCACCATTATTGGACACCCCAGAAGTAGCAGAACAGATGACACCAATAGAGCTCAACCCCAACTACGTACAACATGAATCTAGTGATCAAATTGTGGACACACAGATCAATGGCACTCGACAACAAAGGATCCAACTTTATCGAGTCGTCAAAGCAGGGCAGCTCCTGCACCAAGGCAAGTGGTTGACCCAAGGCCAAATTTAGTAGAAATTTCCTCATCTAATGGGAGAAATCAATTCAATGGATACCATTTCTTCCTAAGGAGGGAGGAATTATCCAGGTGGATATCAGTGGAAACCCACCTTTTCCAACTGGCTCAAAATAGTTTTCTAGCAATTTTGGTAATTTACTATTTTTAGTAGTTTTTAACTTTCGGGGCCATTTTGAGGGCCTAAATGAAGGTTTTTCAATATATATATTCTCAATGATAGCCAAAGGTTTTGATTGAGCCCCCAAAATTAATCTCCTCGATGATACCTTTCCAACGAGAAATCATGCGCCCCAAACGGAGATCATATGCAAAAGTTACGACCCCGGGAAGCTGATGTACTGACTTACCCAAACGAGACCCACATGACTTTTGGTGCTTCATCTCCTACGGTTATATTTTTAGATGTCTATGGTTTTTGACATTCCTTTTTATTGTAAAAATTCCTTCAGATCCTCATTGTAACCATCTTCTTGCGAATGAGCGCAGTCGTCACATCTCTTCTCATAGATAAGTTGCCACCATTCTAGCAAGCTTGTTTTCCGCTGCATTTTACAATTTCATCTTATTTACTTATTGAATTGAAAACCAGTTTTACTATATCTCTACTATTATGTGTTAATACCTTTGTTAATAATTTGTAGTCATTTTGTTTTTCTCATAAAATCTGGATCACCTAAGGCTAGATCTGTCAGACAACGACCTTATAGACCGAATCCAATATATAAGCAGAAATTGACATAATGTTGGAAGCTGGTATCATAGAACCAGTAGAAGAATCAGAATGGATAAGCCCTATGTTATTGCAAGAAAAGAAATAAGTATTTGTGTGGATCTGAGGAAACTTAATGATTCTTTCCCACATGACCCTTTTCCCACCCCTTTCACACATGACGTATTAGAGAATGTGGGAGGCTAGGAAGCATACTCCTTTAAAGATGGATTCTCAAGTTACCATCAAATCAAGATAGCTCCAGAAGACAAGTACAAGACTACTTTTACCATAGAATGGGGATCCTACCAGTATACATTCATGCCTTTTGGGATGAAGAATGCACTAGCTATATTTTCAAGGGTAGTAATAGCTCCTTTCAAGGAGTTCATACATCATTTTTTGGAAGTGTATATGGATGATTGGATAGTCTACAGTCTATTGAAAGATCATGTAGAGGTGTTAAGGCTGATGTTAGAAAGTTGCAGACATTGTCAAATATCATTGAATATCAAAAAGTGCATTTTTGGGACACCTTTTGGAATATTGTTGGGACTTATAGTCTGTAAACAAGGGCTATTGGTGGATCCTGCTAATATTGCAGTCATTGTTAATTTACCACCACCAAAATCAGTGCGCCAATTAAGAGCAACATTGGGACATACAGGCTACTATAGAAAATTTATAAAAGGGTATGCATAGATCACTGCGTCAATGGAGAAACTGTTAAAGAAGGATACTAAATTCCAATGGAATGAGGATTGTCAACAAGGTTTAGACACCTTGAAAGAGAAGATGGTAAAAAAACCTATTCTAGTATTCCCAGATTGGGAAAACACATTTCATGTGCATGTGGATGCATTGACCATAGAACTTGGAGCTATTCAAGCGCAGCCATGAGCAGGGAAATTGGACCATCCTATAGAATTTGCAAGCATAAAACTGTCAGAGTCAGAGCATAATTACAATAGTGCAGAAAGAGAAGGATTAGAAATGGCATATGCAGTTCAAAAGTTCAGACATTATTTACTTGAAAAACACTTTATAATTTTTACATACCATTCAACCCTCAAATGCCTAGTCAACAAGCCAGTGTTGGGGGTGAGGATMTGTAGATGGTTACTATTGTTTCAGGAATTTTATTTTKAAGTGATAATCAAACYAGGGAAGTTGAATGTAGGACTTGATCACCTGTCAATAATCACCAATGGCGAGGAACCTATAAATTTAGAGGACAACTTCCCTAATGCGCAGCTATTTTCAGTCCAAGTAGCTGATGAATATTTTGCTAACATCATTGAATAMTTGAGTACAGGGACTGTGCCACAAGATTTTAAGTCTACGCAGAAGAAAAATATGGTATTCATAGTTGCAGACTATCGATTGATTACAAGACACTTATACAAGATGGGTGTARACAACATTACGAAAATATGTGTCCTAGAACATGAAAAACCTAGAATTTTGGTAGAGGCTCGTGAGGGAATAGTTGGAGGACATTATGCAGGAAAAGMTACTRTGCAGAAGGTATTGTGTGCAGGACTATGTTGGATGACCATTCATAGAGATGATAATGATTATTGTCAGCTATGTTATGTATGTTAAAGGGTTGGTAAACCTAATAGAAGGGATGATATGCCCCTAAGACCACAAGTAACCTTGCAAGTATTCAAAAAATGGAAATAGACTTTGTGGGACCAATTAACCTAGAAACAAATACGTCAGGAGCAACGTATATCATTGTTGCGACAGAATACTTAACAAGATGGGAAGAAACAACACCAGTAAAAGATTGTAGCATAGAGACATCAACACATTCCTTGTTTGAACAAGTGATCACTAGATTTGGATGCCCAAGGATTTTGATGAGTGAGCATGGTACTCACTTTATCAAGAATACTATCAAGGCTATGACTGAGGAATTTGAAGTCTACCATCAGAAGAGTACACCATATCACCCTCAAGAAAATGGAACAGTGGAAGCCTTTAATAATATCCTAGAGAATTCCTTAACAAATATCTGCAATGTTAATAGGGACGATTGGGACTTGAAGATACCAACATTATTGTGGGCATATAGGACTACATGAAAAAAATTGACAGGACATACACCATTCAGATTAGTGTATGGACAAGAAATAGTGGTGTCGTTAGAATTCTTGGTACCCAGTATACACATCGCAACAATTACCAACATGATAGAATGAGGCACAGTAAAAGAAAGGCTAAGTCAACTGATGGAGATGGAAGAAGATAGGTTTCTAGCAGGATTTCACCAAGAAGTACGTAAAGCAAGAGATAAATCTTGGCACAACAGACATATCAAGAGGAAGAGTTTCAAGGAGGGAGACCTAGTCTTGGTATATGACTTTAAATTTCTTTAGAATCTAGGGAAATTTTGAATGCATTGGTTGGGACCATACGAAGTGAAGACTGTCACAAATGGGGAATTTGTATAGATGAAATATATGGGAGGCATAGAAATGAAAGGAATGATCAATGGGATTCGACTGAAATTTTACAAGGACAATCGACCTCCTAGTACTTAGAAAGTTACAACACAGTAAGAAAATATGTACATAGTGTATTATGGTAGAAATTAAGAGAGATAAGTGAGAAAAATAAATAAAAAGTAAAAAAGAAGAAAATCCATCAAAATTAAAAAGAGGATAAAACTACAAACATATATCCTTGCATGGAAGGTTTTGGTAGAATAGAACTGGTAGAATAAACAGTACGTTGCAATAAAAATAGTGATTGAAAAAATTGTGCACATGAGATCAGTTAACGGGTAGAAAGGCACAACGTACAGGAAACACAACAAAAAGTGAAAACGTGACAATTTCTAGTGCATAGTAGTTGTTACTTCTCTGTCTCTCTATAAATTTATAAAAAGCGGGGGGGAAGCAACGCAAAGTATTATTTTCTAAAGAGTAGAATGCAGAGTCAAGTGGAAGAGAAAGAAAGTGCAAATTTGTGATAGCACCTAGAGATTTAGAAGTCTGCAGTCCGGATTTCATCAACATGTCATCACCGACAGTTGGAGCGCTGAGAAGAGTCGGACGAAACACACATAGTAGTAATCGAGTGCCACAAACTGAAACACACAAGATGCCAACAGTT
>SNQJ01S0054081.1:26827-56124 GCA_010110895.2 Picea sitchensis
GCAATGGTCTCCATTGTGTTGAGATCCCCTATAATGTTTTCTCTATTATTTCCCCCCACCCCCACCCTCTATCGATGGCTAACTATTAAATAGGAGCTGCAGTAAATGTCGGTTAATCGCTTTCAATATTTCTCCTTTGAAATCGTGAACTAATTTAAGAACTACACGAAAGGGAAAGAGACTTTTATTGGACTGTCTGTGAGAAGGGGAATTGTCATTCTTCTCCTATCTGGCTGGATCCTTCACATCCCCAAAAACAGATCCATGGAGCATCAGGTGATGAAACTTCTGTTGGATTTGGCCCTAGGTGAGCCACTTGCCTTGGTGTAGGATTTTCCCTACCTTGACAACCTGATAAAGTTGGATCCTCTGCTGGCGAGTTCCCTTGACATGTGTATCCACTATTTGATCAGTGGATTCTTGTTCCATGTAGTCAAGTTCGATCTCTACTAGTGTTAGTTGTTCTACGATCTCTGAGGTGTCCAATAATGGTGGAAAATATGGACCAAGGAGGTCCACATTGAAAACTGGGTTCAAGCCAAGGAAGGGTGGAGTGTTGAGCTCAAAATCATTGCTAACCACAGCCTTGGTGATAGTGTAAGGCCCATATAAAAGTGGGTGAAGCTTCCGATGGGGCCCTGTGAGATGCTCCTTCTGCAAATGTAACCAGAATTTATCTCCAACTTGAAACTAGTGTGGTACCATGTGTTGATCATGGCATTACTTGTACTTAGCAATAGATTTCTGCAAAAATTCCTAGACCCGTTGGCATATGTGTTGAATATTCTCAATCAATCTGGTGGATTTTTTGTTCTCATAATGAACATGGGAAGGTTCTGTCTGTGTGGTGGGAAGAGGTAGTGCAACATCAATGCTACCCAAGGGTTGGAATCCCAGCCCCACCTGAAATGGGTTATGATTAGTGGAGCTATGGAGAGCCCTAATATAACTGTGTTGAACATAGGGGAGACTCTTATCCCATGTACTTGGATTCTTAGATTTGTACATGCATAGGATGTGCAAAATCATCTGATTGACAACCTTTGTTTGGTCGTTTGTTTGGGGGTGGAAGGTAGTGGATTTAGTGAATTTGGTGTTCAACAGTGACCAGAGACTCAACCAAAATGTGTTAAGGAACCTGTTGTACCGGTTGGAGATGATGGTCTGTGGTATCCTAAAATGGACCCACACTCATTTGAAGAAGAGAATGGCAGTATCTACCACTGTGATATTCTTCTTGCAAGCTATGAGGATGTCCATCCTCAAAAACCAATTAATGACCACAAATACACAGTCATTTCCTTGCTTGGTGGAAGGAAGGCTAGACATGTAATCCATTGAGATGGATTCCCAAGGCTTCTCGGGAATAGGAAGAGGGGTGTATAATCCTTTCTTATTTATGGTTTTCTTGGAAATGGAACATCCAGTGAAAGATCTGATATACTTGTTGACGTCCTGTTGAAGTTTTGGCCAATAAAATTGTTTTTGAAGAACAAAAACAGTTTTCTCCATGCCAAAATATCCTACCACCCGACTGTAGTGGGATTCCCAAATCATCTTTGCATGTTCACTTGTAGGAACACAGATATGGCTGATATGGAATAATAGTCCATCCTGAATGTGAAAATCGTTGACATTTTCACTTATACCCAAGAGCTGATAGGTGGTGGCAAAGTCTGTATCTTGCTGGTAAAGTTGGGGCCACTCAGATGCCTCATGTCCACGGGAATGGTGCACACTGGTGAGTGCATCCACGGGGGTCGAATGAGGTAGTCAGTGACATGATTTGAGATCCTTGTCTTATACTTGATGTTGAGATGGAACTGTTTCAGGTAGGTGGATGAATTTTGATGGCGTTCATTCTGCAATTTCCCCTGTGTCTGTATGAACTGTAGAGGCTTGTGATTAGTGTGGATGATCGTCTCCTTTCCCATAATGTAATGTTTCCATTGAATACATGCTTGTATAATGAAATGCATTTCCTTGTCATAGGTGGGGTATTTCCAGACAGTATCTGAGAGTGTATCAATATGGTATGCCACTGGATGACCATGTTGAGTGAGAACTAGGCCTACAACATAGACAGATGCATCAGTCTCAATATCAAACGATTGTTACAGATCAGGAAAGGAAAGTACTAGAGTTGAGCACAAGTGATGCTTCAGATCATCGAATTCTCATTATTGTTCCTTCCCCCACACAAACTA
Source organism: Picea sitchensis (assembly GCA_010110895.2). Taxonomy (NCBI): domain Eukaryota; kingdom Viridiplantae; phylum Streptophyta; class Pinopsida; order Pinales; family Pinaceae; genus Picea; species Picea sitchensis. The sequence goes on from SNQJ01S0054081.1 coordinate 29,035, forward strand.
TTCCCTTCCACCTCCCTTGGTCACCTGACTGAGGGCCCATGCAATATGGGAGAATCCCAACACAAACCATCGATAGAAGTTGGCCAATCCCAAGAAGCTTTGAACCTTGGTTAGTGTGGTTAGGGTGGTTAGGGTTGGTCAGTCATGGATAACTTGGATATTATCTAGATCAACATGTACCCCATGCTCATCAACAATGTAGCCCAAGTATTGGACTATGTTCATGCCAAAAGAGCATTTTTCCAAGTTGACATATAGCTTGTGATGTCGTAGAGTGCTCAAAATCTGTTGAATATGTCGCATGTGCTCCTCCCAAGTTCTATTGAAGATGAGGATATCATCCAAATATACCACCACAAAAGAGTTGGTGAATGGTCTCAATACATCATCCTTCAACCTCGTGAAAGTGGTTGGTGCATTTGTTAAGCCAAAGGGCATGACCATCCATTTGAAGAGACCTTATTTAGATTTGAAGGTTGTCTTCCATACACCAGTTGGTTTGATGGGAACCTGGTGGTATCTAGACTTTAGGTCAATCATGCTGAAGAATTTGTCCCCCTTGAGTTGGTCAAGAAGGTCATCAACACTAGGAATTGGGTACCGGTTCCTGACTGTGATTTTTTTTAAGGCTCTGTCATCAATGCAGAGTCGCCAAGTCTTATCCTTCTTTTGCACTAGTACAATCAGGATTCAGCAAGGGGAGGAGATATGTTTTATGTGCCCCATTTGAAGAATCTCTTGGATCAGATGTATGATTTCATCATTTTCCATTAGTGAGCAAAGATAGACTGGTCCAATAGGTAGAGGTGCATCGGGGATCAGATCAATTGGATGCTTGACTTGGAAGTGTGTCAGTACCTCGGTGGGTGAGGAGAAGATGTCTCTATATGCTTCCACGATCCATTCCACTTGCTTCTGCTGCAAAGAGAGGCTTTGTCTAGAGGCCATGGATGTGGCGGTGACCTTCTGCTTACTATGAAAACAGATCACAAAGAAGATGAACTTCCTGGCCTGTGAAATTACCTTACTGCATTTCTTAGCAGATATTAAAGAAATAGTGTTAGGAGGAGCTACCTATGGTATCCTATACAATTGTCTACCCAAATTAATAATAATCCTATGGGGTCTAGACTCATACACATCATGACGCTTCCAAAAATATGGTTGTCCTAAAAGAACATCAAAAACTTCAAGGGGATAAATATCACATAATACCTCATATTTTAATGGCTTGATGTTGTATGGAAGACGACATTGTTGGATGACATGAATATCTCTTCCTTGGCGAAGCCAGCCGATGGTCTAGGGTTGCAGGTATGGTGTCATTGGCAGGTCCAACCACTTGACGACCTCTGCTGAAATTAGGTTCTTCTGACTGTCGCTATCGATAATGAAATGAAGCGGATCCCGATTTATCCACATCTATGAGTGAAAGAGGCATTCCTCTTCCTATGGTTCTTCTGGTTCACTTGGACGAACTTTGGTGGTCATGACAGTGGCACTGGGCTCAACAACGATAATTCACTTCCCTCCTTTGGGATTTTATTCAAAATCAGAATCGGCCTCTGACTCAGAAGCCTTCAGCTCGGCCACAAGTGACTACTTAGAGCGAAATTCTTCAGTGTTGTGCCAAAGGATTTTATGGTACTCACACCATTTTCATGTGTCCTTGTTCGTCTTCTCATTTGCCTTCTTGTGTTGTGGCTTGGACTGGTTGTCCTGAGAGTGGCCATCTTTGATCTATCCCTTGCTGTGTGGGTTAGGGCCTCCTTTTCCCTGCTTCAAATGTGAGGAGTTTTCATATCTAACTCTTGCCTCTTCTACTTAAATTTATGCTCGATCTTGACAGTGTATCTATAATCCGTACCCAATGAGGTGATGTCTAGAAACTCCATTTTTGTTTGGATGTATCTATGCAAACAGTCATGGTATTTGAGCACCAAATGTCACACAGAGTCTTTGATATCCAATTTTGTGTGCAGGGTATGGAAAATATTTTTGAAATCGGATACTGTCTGGTCCCTTTATTGATGCAGGGTAGTCCATCTGGTGCACTAGTCCTTGTAACTTCCAACAGGGTAGTATTGTTCTTTAATGGCATCCCGAAAGGAATCCCATGTAGGGGAAACCACAAATATTGTAGATTCCTCTATGGCCCTTTTCTCAAAGTAAGTGTCCCACTAGTCCTTAACATGGGGAATGACCTTGAAGAGTGCAAAAGTAATATTTTCTCTATCGAAAAAATTGTCGACCGAAAAATAGACTTCGAGCATATTCAACCATTTATCTACAACATCCGCATATATGAGCCCTTTAAATAATGGAATATCAAAATTTACCTGTACCTTGAAGGGGGTTGCAAGGCCACTTGATTAAAATGCTTCTCGTGTGGGCAACCACCGAAGGATCTGCACAAAGTTGTCCATCATTTCATTCCTTTGTCTCACAAAGGATTCCTCGAGCAAAATTTTAAAAGGATCTCCTTCTCCATCATATTTATTTTCGTCTCCCATGGGTTGTTGTCGAGCTCGACCCGACCGATATTGCAATGACTCGATTGGTTTGAGTCCCAACTTCTTGTATCTAGATCTTGTTGAGGACATGGATGAAGAAAAATAAATGAAGAGTAAACTACTTTGATACCACAGATCCAGATTTAGGAGCGGAACGAACTGATTAACATATTGAATATAATAAACACAAAGAACACAGATATCTAGTGAACAATATCTTCTATTAAATAAATGAAATAGGTTGCAAGTGTAAAACTACAGAACTAAAACACTTGCTCAAATGGTGGTAGTTATCTCTAAGAAGAGATGTGGTTGTTATGTGCATCTGCCTAAGAAGAATGATTACAATGAGGCTCCAGAGGCCTTTTTGATATTACTCATGAATGCCAAAACCCTAGACATCCAAAAACCTAACCCTAGAGGGTGAAATGCCAAAATTCATGTGGGCCCCTATGGGTAAGTTGGTACCTCAACTTTCCGGGGTTGTAAAGTTTTCACACTACCTTTGTTTTAGGCATGTGATAGACCATTGGAAAGGTCTTTCAGAGAGCTACACATTATGACATAAAACTCTAAATCCATCTATAGTTTGACTGTGGTGAACCAAAAAAACATTTTTTAGGGCTCCAAAATGGCCTTGGAAGTACAACAACATGTGCTAACATGAAAACATACAAAATAAGCCAGTTGGATTAGGTGAGATGCCACCAGTGTCCACCTAGAAGATGTGTAAGGGTTCAGATAGCCCTAGAATTTTAGAACCCACAATTACAAAGAAGTACGAAAGAACATGTTGAACTAAAAATGGACAAGAGGAGCTAGTTGGAATAGGTGGATGGCCACCAATATCCACCTGGATCAATCCTACCCCCTTAGGAAGCAATGGTCTCCATTGTGTTGAGTTCCCCCATCATGTGAGGTACCTTATAATAGATTTGGCCCCAGGTGAGCCACTTTCCTTGGTGTAGGAGTTTCCATGCATTGACAACCCGATAAAGTTGGATCCTCTACTGGTGAGTGCCCTTGACCTATGTGTCCACTATCTGATCAGTGGATGCTTGTTCCAAGCAGTCAGGTTTGAGATGTTGATACTGAGAGGGGGGTAAATCAGTATCCAGTACAATTTAAAAACCTTTTTCAACTTATACTTAAACCATTCAATTATATCCAATGAGAAATGAACAATAGTATAAGAGTTACACCAATACACCACAATGAGAAATTAACAATAGTATAAGAGTTACAATACACCACAATACACAATCACACAATATATGAGAAATAATCAATAGTTTTGTTCAAGGGAAGTAATACCTCCAAAGGTAACTACAGCTTCCAAAATGCAAAGGGAGAGGGATAAACTCCAAGAGGAAGATACAATCCTCCAATATCAAGAGATATTTGAACTCTATCCCCTTCCTTTCCACCCAAAAATATATGAGAGATAATAAACTTCACATTAAATCATCACCATCAACCAATCAACACATAGAACTCCGGATAATGCTTCTTGAGAATTCTTCAATTTCTGTAATTATTCAATTCTTGGAGTACTCGACTCAGAGATAATGTTACCTAATGTATTCTCTGAAACTCTTAATTTTCACTCTTTGAATCCTCCCCTAAAAGAGGTTATAGAAAGAGAATTGGTAGACTTTATTCAATTCCTCGGTCTGTTCATAAGATCCAACTTGTATAGCATGCCACCCACTCAATATTTAACATTTGATTTTGAAAATCACAATAATAAGAAACTACAGTCCATACCTTTCTAATGGAAGTTGTACCACCACATTTGAGTATGTATGAAAACGTTAAGGACGTTTTTACCCGTAACACTTGTTTATTGACTAGTTTCGTGGACTGGTCACAAACCCTATATTCCACAAAGTGTATCTCCATAATTACAGCTTAATCAAGAGATGAAATTTTTACCAGAGGTACCTTTGATATGTTCTCACTACATAGAGATTTCTGACCATCTGAATCATTCTAGAGAAAAAAAAAGAGTTAGCAAAATGGTAAGATGACCTTGAAAATAACATACCTTAGAACACATCACCAAAAGACTTCTCCCCCCCCCTTGAAATAATGCCCTCTTTTACTTCTCTTTTCTTCCTCTGAAATTCGACTTGTGTCAAAATGAATGTATAATGATATTTATTTATACCATTTATGTCACTTCCTTTTTTAACATTAGTACGACTACACTTTTGTAATTATTTCTAATTATTTTCGTGGCCTACATACTTCCCTTTTCAATTAATTGTCATCTTCAAAAATTCATTTCTCCTCAACCATGAGGGATCCATGTGACGTACAAGCATACCAACGGAAACAACATGATGTATACTATCCATTCATGGGTGTTTGTATATGCATGTGCATTTTCCTTCATGTCCAAATAATACCTTTTATCAATCTTAGGTCCAAAACCCATGACTAGGGCTGGACATCAACGACAACAATCAATCTTCCAACACCCCCTTTGTCATTGATGGTAACACTATGTTTCCTCTATCATGATCCTACTTCTCTCCCCCTTTGAAATCAATGTCAAAGGGTATGGCTCCCCTCAGTTTTAATGGGAAAAGGTAACCTTCTCTTTCTTTAAGGTTCTAAACATGTGGCACTCAATAATACTTCATCCCATTTTTGGTCTTTGGGACGCTTTCTTCCTTAGAATCCTTTTGTGTGGTTTTCTTTGTCTTCTCTCTTCATGTTCAGGGATGAATATGTTACTTTGTCTTCTTGTTGTAGTTGAAACTAATCTTCCTGAGTTATTTCTCCGATTTTACATTTTGGGAATCAAACGTGAAGAGTGTATCCTTGATCACACATTTTACTAACACCGGTATATTATGATTCAAGTCTTCAACCACAAAACATCTTTGCTTTTACATTTTTCTTCCAAGCTCTTACTACACCTTCTCCAAGTATCATGATGAGTCATCTCCAAATGCAACATTTCCACTCTTTCTATTCAAGTCAGATGTGAATTTGTCTTGATCCCCGGCCATGTGTGAAGAACATCCCCTGCCTATGTACCATTCATCTTCTTCTTTTACATTTTTCAAATGGGTCACTATTCACAATTCATTGTTTGAATCTCTTTCTTCTCCATACCGTGTCAAAATGGACATCTTCATTCATATATCCAAGTAATCTCAAGTTTTGTGACCAACATAATTGCATTTGTAGCATACAATATTTTGTCCATCAACAGGTAAAATGAATTATAAATTTTGTTGAAAAAATCCATGATTATTTCCATATCTGCTATTTACACCATTAATGTTTCTTACGTATTTGTTCCCTTCATTGATTCTGCACTAATTGCCTTATGTCCAAAAATTTTGTAAGTATAACAATGACCAAGAAAGAAATTTTGATACCTTGGAGTAAGTGGGATTCTTTGCAGTGTAGTCCATCCGGTTCATGATCTATTCTTCAGAGTTTTCATAATTCCATTGGAGCTTTATGAAGGTAGGAGGTTTTCTTTGATATTCATCTCTTTTTGTAATCATTCTTTCTTTCTCGTATCCCCGTCCACTTTTCATCAATTGTTTGTGTAGCTCTTTCTTCAACCTCGTTGTTGGTATTTGTATCTTCTTTGTATGAAGTTTCACCCATGCATCCAAGATGTACTAAGTCTTGCTCTGAGAGAGTTTCTTTAAGATCTTCCCTCAATGAGACAAACTCTGTTCAAGTTTCTCACAATCTTCTTCTTTCTTTATTATTTGGACCTTCTTTTACTTTTTCTATTCTTCTTGCTTTTCAACTAGAGTTTTCAAGGAAATGGTTTCTTCTCTCAGCCGAAGTCTTCTAATTGTTTCTTTAAGCTTACAACCTGCCTTTTCACAACTAACCACTCCACTTCTTAGTTTTCTTTATGCGTGTCTTTGATCTTGTTATTTTCAACTTCAACATGCTTCAAAAATTTTAAGATTCTCATCTCTTGTTGAATAATTTTTTCTTTTATGATTTTCTCTTCTTCACCCTTCCTTCTCTGTCACTTCTTTCAACTTGGATGAGGAAATTCAAATTAAACGCGGACCTTACTTTCACAATTGAAGAAAAATAACTAACCTCTATTTTCTCTTTGAAATCTGGAAAGATGTTGTAATCTCTTCAACTTCTTCTTCTTCTTCCTTCCTCAGATAAAAGTTCTTGTAGCTTTCCCAAAGATATTTGCTAATGCACATGATCCCAACTTTTGATTTCATTGAATCTGTCAATCCATCCAGATGGTATCTATTGCCATTTTGTTGTTCCTTTTGCTTCCTTCTCAGATGTGCCTTTGTTTCTTTAAGCATTATATCCCTCAAGAACTGAGATCCAAACATCTGCCCTAAGAGATTTCAAGTGTTTCCATTCTATTTTTCCAAGATTCAAAATTGCTTCCATAAAAATGGTGGAATCCCATTTGAAAATTTTCCTTCCATTTCTGCATATGACCTTCCTTCCACATAAACCCAGATCAAGGTAACCCAAGCCTGATACCCAATTGTTGATACTGAGAGGGTGAATCAAGATATCAAGCATAATTTAAAACCTTTTTCAACTTTATACTTAAACCATTCAATTATATCCAATGAGCACGAACAATAGTATAAGAGTTACACCAATACACCACAATACACCATGCACAATATAAGAGGAAATAACTAATGTTTTTGTTCAAGGGAAGTAATGACTCTAAAGCAGAAGCATAGCTTTCCAAATGCAGTTGGGAGGGATAAACTCCAAGAGGAAGATACAACACTCCAATATCAAGAGATATTTGAACTCTTTATCCTTTGCCCCTTTCCTTCCACCCAAGAATATATGAGATAATAAAACTTTACATTAAATCAATACCATCAACCAATCATCACATAGAACCCGATAATGCCTTCGAGACTTCTTCAATTTCTTCAATTATTCAAATCTTGGAGTACTCTGATCCTGTATAAAATGTTACTCAATGTATTCTCCTAAACTCCCTCTAATTCACTCCTTGAATCCTCCTAAAAGAGGTTATAGAAAGAATGGTAGACTTTATTCAATTATGAACTGCCTTAAGACCCAACTTGTAATAAAGATGTCAAGGCTCAATATTTAAAATAGGATTCTGAAACTCACACAAAAAGAAACTAAAGTCCATAATATTTCCAATGGAAGTGGTCCCATCGCATTTGGATTCCCCTGTAGGAAAAAAATTATGATTGTTTTGCACCATGCAATTGTTTATTGACTAGTTTCAGACTGGTCACAAACCCTATATTCCATGTGTATCTCCACAATTATAGCGAATAAAGAGCTTAAATTTTTACCAGAGGTACCTTGATATGCTTTCTCAATACCATAACGATTTCACCTTATGAATCGTTCTAAGTTATAGCAAAATGGTAAGATGACCAAAATAACATACCTTAGAACACACATCACCAAAAAGACTTCATCCCTTTGGAATCTGGCCTTCTTTACTTCTTCTTCCTCTGAAATTTGAATTGTAATCAAATGAATGTATAATGATATTTATTTATACCATTTATGTCATTTCCCTTTAACATTAAATTTAATTTATTATCTCTTTTATTTTGTAATTATTTTCTACTATTTTCGGCCTACATGTACTTCCCTTTTCAATTCACTTTGTCATCTTCAAAATTCATTTCTCCTCAACCATGAGGGATCCATGACGCGGCCACATACCACCGGAAACAGATGATGTATACTATCCATTCATGGGTGTTGTATATGCATGTGCATTTCTTCATGTCCAAATACCTTTATCAATTTTGTGGTCCGAAAACCCATGACTAGGTTGACATCAATGACAACACCAATATTCCAACATGAGCTATGTTGGTAAGCCAAATTGTTTGAGATCTCCGAGGTGTCCAATAATGGTGGAAAATATGGCCAAAGGAGGTCCACATTGAAAACCGAATGCATGCCAAGGAAGGGTAGAGTGTTGACCTGCTTACTATACCCAATGCCTTGTTGATAGTGTAAGGCCAATAGAGAAGTGGGAAGAGATTCCAATGGGGACTTGTGAGATGCTCCTTCTACAAATGTAAGCATACTTTGTCTCCAACTTGAAACCGGTGTGGTACCCCGTAAGGATCATGGTGTTGTTTGTAATTAGCATTGGATTTCTAAAAAAACCTCCCCGGACCTATTGGCAAATGTGTTGAATCTTTTCAATGAACCTGCCTTTGTGGGTCTCTAAACCAACATGGGAAGAGTTTGTCTCAGGTGGTGGGAAAAGAGTGCAGTGAAACAATGGGACCCAAGGGCTGGAATCCCAACCTCACCTAAAATGGGATATGGTCGATGGAGTTATGGAGAACCATGTTGTAACCGGTGGTTGGAATATAGAGACTTCATCCCATGGACATGGATGCTTAGAGTTGTACAGCAATATGTGCACAATCATCCAATTGATCTACCTTTGTTTCACATCCATTGGGGTGGAAGGAAATTGATTTAGTGAGCTCAGTGTCCAAAAGTTACCAAATAATCCACCAAAATGTGTTGAGAAATATGTTGTCCTGGGTCAGATGATGGTCCATGATATCCCAAAATAAACCCAAACATACTCAAAGAAGAGATTAACAGATCTACCAATCGATATTCTTCTTGCAAAAGGTGAGGATGGCTATCTTGAAACCAATCAATGGCTAAAATAATTTCCGGGCCATTTCCTTGCTTGGTGGATGAAAGGCTAGGCATGTAATCCATCATTGAGATGGATTCTCGAGTATTTCGACTATAAAGAGGGGCTTATGTTTTGGTTTTGATGGTTAGATTGGGAATGGTATAGAAGTGTAATATCTAATATACTTGTTAACGCTTCTATCGGTCACAATAAATTATTCTAAGAATGACTACGCTTCTCCATGCCAAAATGTCCCCGCCATTTGATCCGTAGTGGTTTCCCAAATCATCTTTTTCATGCTCGCCAGAGGAACATAGAGTTACCCATATGGGCCAATAGTTCATCCTAATGTGAAAATCGGTGATATCCATGTTTGTACCCAAGAGATGATAGGTGGTGGCAAAGTACAAATATTACTGGTAAAGTTGGGGCCACTACAATGCCTCTTTCCCACAGGAATGGAGCACAGCGGTCGCTATGTTCCACGCAATCAAATGAGTAGTCAACACACCATTTGAGATCCATTTCATGCTTCATGTTGAGATGGAACCAATGGGCAAATGTGACCACTCTCATGGTTGTTTGTCTACACTTCATGTGTTTGTGTATGAACCGCATAGGATTGTGATCAAGTAGGGATGATCATATCCTTCCCATAATGTAATGTTTCCATTGGACGACAGGATTGTACAAAGATATCCAACATTTCCTTTTCATCTATGGGTTTTCTAGACAAGATTCCAGGAGTGTCTCATGGTACGCCATCAATTACTCATGTTGAGTGAAAATTGCACTCCACAAAGATAGTCGATGCACGGCCTCACATCAAACATTAAGCGCAAATCGAAAGGAGAGTAATCGGAGATGAGCACGTTTATGCTTCATATCATCAAATGATTTCTTTGTTCCTTCCCCACACAAACGTTTCCCTACCATCTCCCTTGGTCACCGGCCGAGGGCCCATGCACATATGGGAGAATCCCAACACAACCATGCGGTAGACGCTATCAAGTCCCAAGAAGATCTCAAGCTTGGTTAGTGTGGTTAGGGATGCATAGTCACCTGGATGACTTGATATTATCTAGGATCGTAATGTACCCCATGCTTCATCAACAATGTAGCCCAAGTATTGGACTCTTTGTCTACAAAAGAGAATTTTTCCAAGTTGGCATATAGCTTGTGTTTCCAAAGTGCCTCAAACCCCGCTGAATATGCTGCATGTGCTCCCTCCCAAGTTTTGTTGAAGATGAGGATTATCCAAATATACCACCACAAAGGGATTTGCAGGAAGGTCTCAATACATCATCCATCAAGATCATGAAATTTTTTGGTGCATTTATTAAGCCAAAAGGAATGAACAGCCATTCGAAGAGACCTTCTTTACATTTGAAGGTTGTCTTCCATACACGAGTTGGTTTTGATGGGAACTTGCGGTAGATAGACCTTAGGTCAATCTTGATGAAGAATTTTTCCCCTTGAGTTTCTCAAGAAGGTAATTAACTCGGGAATTGGGTACCAGCTCCCCGACTGATTAAGGCTCCCTATAATCACGTAGAGTCACCAATTCTTATCCTTCTTTTGCACTAGTAATAACTGAGGCTTCTGCCAAGGGGAGTGATTTGTGTAATGATGTTCCCTTTGAAGAATCTCTGATATGACTTAATTTCATCATTTTCAATCAAGAGCCTATAGACTAGTCTATTAGGTATAGGTACACTCAATCGATCAATTTGATGCTTGACTTGGTAGTGTGCGGGCACTGGTGGGTGAGGAGAAGATGTCTTCACGCTTCCGCCATCTCTTCCACTCTGCTTATACCGCAAAGAGACGCCATCTAGAGGCCACATATGTATGTCACCTTCTACTTAATGGAGCATGGGATCACAAAGAAGACAAACTTCTCGATTTTTAAAATGACCTTACCGTGATTTCTTATCAAATATTAAAGAAATGGTGGTAGGCTGCTGGAGCTCCCTCTAGTATCATGTACAATTGTCTACCCAAAGTAATAATAACACTAAGGGGTCTAGACTCATACACAAAATGACACTTCCACAAATATGATTGTCCTAAAAGAACATCAAACTTCAAGGGGAGAAATATCACATAATAAATCATCCTTTAAAGGATTGATGTCGTAGGGCAAACAACTTTGTTGACTGACACAAAGATCTCTCCCTTGAAGAATCTAGCTAATGGTGTGGTAGGGTTGTGGTGCGTTTCATTGGTAAGTCTAACCATGATGACCTCTACTAAAATCAAGTTCTTTGACTTCCATTATCAATAATGAATGAATTGAGCCCCTTTACCCACAGCCACATACAGGAGTGAAAGAGAATTCCCTTCCTCCTAAGTTATTTTGGTTTGCCGGATGGAATTTAGCATTTAAATGTCCCACCACAACCTCCTCTCTTCAGATTTGATTCGTAATCATAATGCCTCTAACTCTAGAAGCTCTCATCCTTACCTGCTACCTAGTGACTCACCATGGCATTCTCTTCATCGTTGTGTGAAGGAATTTATGGCACGCATTACCCATTTTCATGTGTCCCTGCCTTCTCATTTCCTTCTTGTGTTGTGGCTTAGACTAGTTGTCTTGAGAGTGGCCATATTTTGTCTTTCCCTTTTTTGGGGGTTTGTGACCTCCTTTTCCCTGCTTTCGCTATGAGGAGTTTGTAGATCCAAACTCTCACTTCTTATGCTTAAATTTATGCTCAATATTGACAGCATATCTATAAGCCATACCCAACGACGTGATGTCTAGAAAATCCATTTTTATTTGAATATATCTGTACCAACGGTATTTGAGCACCAGATGTTGCTTATAGCCTTTGATACCCAATTTGGTGTAGGTGTGGAAATTATTGGTGAAATATGGCACTTTCTAGTCCCTTTCTTGACGAGGGTGGTCCATCCTGGGTGGCGGTCCCCCTCAAAGATTCCAACAAGGTAATATTGTCTTTAATGGCACCCAAAAAGGAATCCCATGTAAGGGAAACCAAAAATATTGCATATCCCCATAGAACTTTGCTCAGATTAAGTGTCCCACCAATCCTTAAAATGGGGAATGACTTTGAGGAGTGAAAATTAATCTTTTCCTATCAAAAAATCGATCTAAAGACCTCCTAAGTAGATTCAACCATTTATCTATAAAATCTTCATTTATCAGTCCTCAAATAATGGAATATTAAAATTTACCTGCACCTTGAAGTATGCTCTATGGCCACTTGATGAAGATATCATCCTGGGAAGTCATCGTATGATCCGCACAAATTTTCCATCATTTCCTTTGTCGCATAAGGGATTCATTGAGAAATTTTAAAAAGGATCTCCCACCGTATTTATTTTCGCTCTATGGTTATTGTTGGGCTCTCGATGATCGAGCATTGTAATGGACTGATTGGTTCAAGTCCCAACTTATTTTACTTAGATCTTCTCTGGGACATGCACGAAGAAAATAAATGAAGAGAAGACCACTCTGATACCACTAATCCCAATTTAGGACCGTATCGAACTGATTAACAGACGTAATACAATAAACACAGAGATATGAATAACAAACACGTATATCCAATGAACAATATCTTCTACAAATAAATGAAATAGGCTAAACCTATAACCGGCAGAACTAAAACACTTCTTTCTTGAATGGTGTGATATCTCTTAGAAGAGATGTGGTTGCTAATGCCCATTCATCCGAGAAGAATGATTACATTGAGGCTCTAAAGGCCCTTTTGATATTACTCATGAATTCCAAACCCTAGACATCCAAAAACCTAACCCTAGAAGGTGAAACACCAAAATTCATGTGGGTTCTATGGGTAAGTTGGTGTAAGTTGGTACATCAATTTCCGGGGGTTGTATTTTTTTCATACGATCTTTGTTTTAGGGGAAAGATAGCCCATTGGAAAGTTCTTTCAGAGAACTACAAATTACGCCATCAAAATCTAACTATGTCTACAGCTTGACTATGGCGTAGACAAAATTGTTTAGGGCTCCAAACGCCCCGAAGTACAACAAGATGTGTTGACATGAAAACATACAAGATAAACTAGTTGAATTAGGTGAGAGGGGCCACCAATATCCACTGGGATATGTGTGAGGGCTTCAGATATCCCCAAAGTGTAGAACCCACAATTATAAAGAAGTACAAAAGAACGCGGTCGAAAAAAAAAAATGGACAAGAGGAGCTAATTAGAATAGGTGACTGACCACCAATATCCACCGGATCGAGTTCCACATGGATTATGTTTCTCAAGATCCAAGTTAGTCGAACACAAAATTTCCTAGGAGCCCGAACTGCCAATTCAAGCATAAATAATTTTGTACCAAAAGTCTGCACTTCCCGCTTTGGAGGGGCTGGTATGTTTGTTTCGCCCAAAATTTGTAAATCAGTGGTTTCTATTGCTATGTAAGTTCTTTCTTTGCATTCTAAACCATTGAATATTAATAAATCTTTCCCCACTCCATACAAAGGCCCATAGACGTAGGAAAATTTTTCAAACTCCATTAACAATATTGGTGTGTTAAGGTTTTGTTTCTTCTAGCTATCAACGATGAAGTGCAAGAAGAACCCTTCACCCACACTGGTGGAATGAAAAGGTGCTCTCGGGCATTCCTCCTGGCTCATGTGGTTCACCGCGTTGGAGCTTGGTGGTAGAAACAAGAGCACTGGGTTATGCATCAATGAATTGTCTCCCCTTGGTCTCCCACTTTAGATTTGGAACCCACATCTAATTTAGAGGCTTTCACCTTAGCAAAAAATGACCTATTGGAGTGGAAATCAACAATGTTAAGGCTGTGGGATCTTATGGAAGTTTCACCACTTCTTGGTATCTTTATTTTTCTTTCCGGTGTCCTTTTTTGCTTGCATATTGTATTGGTTGTCTTGAGGTTTTCTATATTTTCTCTGTCCTTTGTGTTATGGGTTGGGGCCGCCTTTTCATTTTGAGGGGCTCCTAGGCCCAAATTGTTGCATCTTTGTTTAAGCTTTCCGCCTATCTTTTGATGAAGATATCTAAGATCTACACTCCAAGGGATGAGATGTCCAAAAAATTCATTTCATCCCCGGATGTATCTATGCATACCTATCAAGCATACTCTGAGCAACCACATGCAGCTTAGAATATTTGATACCCATCTTGGTGCAAGGTATGGAAGATATTTTTGAACTCTGTCATTGCTTGGTCTCTTTCCTATCATAGCATGGTCTGTTTTGTGTACAGGACATCATAACTTCCAACAAGGTAGTATTTTTCCACAGCATCTCCAAGGAATCCTGTGTGACTACAACTATAACAATGTATTTCATTTCCTTTTTCAAATAATTTTACACCAATATTTGACACTGAATCCACTTTGAGGAGCTTCTAAAAGTAATCTTTATCTATTCAAGAGTTATCGACAGAAATATCCTCTAGGCTAATCTAACCATTTTTTCTACAACATATGTGTCTATCCTAACTTCAAATATAGGAATATCAAAGTTGATATGTACCTTTAAAGGGGGTGGGTAATCCTCTGCTTTGAGTGGGAAGATAAGATCGCATGTTGGAAGTCATCGAAGGATTTTTGTAAAATTATCCATCATCTCATTCCCTATTGCATGAGGGCTTCCTGAGCAACATTTTGAAAAGGATCTCACGTCTTGTCATCTTTCTTTTTATCCCTCTCCACATAGGTCGTTTGGGCATGTGAGAGATTTCTTCCTTAAGAGAAACAAGTTAGAGACCCAATTCTTTGTACTGACCATTAGTGGACACATGTATTAAGAACTACAAGAGTAGACCGCCTCGATACCATTGATCCATATTTTATGAGCAGAATGAAATGAATACATATTATTATTAAAATATGCTTACAAAAAATAATAGAGATACAAAAAAAAAAAAAATTGGTTTCTATTCAATAAGGAAATAAGCCGAACCTGTAAAATGCAGCGAAAAACAAAATTGTTGGAATGGTGGCAGCTTAACTCCGAGAAGAGATGTGATGGCTATTCCCATTCACAAGAATATGATTAAAATGAGGTTCTCAAGGAATTTTTTTACAATAAACATGAATGCTAAACCCTAGACATCCAAAAACCTAACCCTAGGAGATGAAGCCAAAAGTCATGTGGGCTTAGTTGGGGTAAGTTAGTACATCAAAATCCCGGGGCTGTAACTTTTTCATACAACCTCATTTTTAGGCACATGATAATTCTATTGAAAGGTATATCTATGATTGCATGTGTTGTCATCAGATCAGTGACGCTTTTCTACAACACTACATGCAGCCTTAAAATGTTGTTTAGGGCCTCAAAATGTTCTTGCAAGTTGAATCTCAAACTAGGAAAAACTACTAAACCTGACCAGCTTGGAATAGGTGGGAATCCAATCAAATCCATCTAGATCAATATGGTAAATATTTTATTTATTTTTACTATTTTGTTGAATATGGTAACAAACAAATTTGGTAATTTTCTCAAGTTGTTATTATTTAAATTACAATTCGGACAATCTAGGTCTATTCAGAAATCATGAATCATACTTAATTTATAGTTTTAAAATGATGTTGGGAATGGGGTGATCTGGTTGGAGATTAGGCTACATAATTAGGTTGGTTCTAATAGTTGGATATTAGGCTACATATTTAGGTTGGTTTTAATCTCCTTATTCAGAGGAGTCAAATTAGGGAGATTTCATAAGATCAATGATCCTTGTAGAATATTTTCTTGCTAAAGTGATATTGATAAGCTGATACAAATTCATTTTTTCATGTGATATATTGTTTATATGTGATGGTTCTTATTGTTGAAAATGTTGTTCAGTTTTAATAATATTACATTTGGAAAAGACAATATAGTACATTTGGAAAAGGTTATCACATAAAAACATGGTTTTTGATAATCCTACACCAAACAATTTAAATTGATATGGTTTTTGGTAAACCTCCACCATTCATTGTAAAGTGGTGTGCATGGAGGAGGTGGATGTGTGTAGGTACAATGAATTAGAGATATCATCAAAGCACATTTAAAGAAAAAGGAGAAAAAGGTTGTGAGAGGAAAATATATATTCATCCACATACTACATATATTATGATAACAAGAAAGATACATTTCTTTCACTTAGATCTCTAAATGATGTGTGAACAATCATTTTAGGCCAGAGAGGTTGTTTGGGAGGGCATAAGTTTATTTGGTTTGTATTTCAATTGTTTTATTTTGAATATGACTATTGGGAATGACACATGATTATACAACATGGGCTCCCAAGGTTAAAAGTTAAGACATACCTCATTTCTCTCCATGAATAACTCCCTTTGCGCATGCTTACATTTTGGAGAAACCCCACACATTTCTTCATACTATTCCTTGAGAACCCACATGTTTTCTTTTCCATGAATAACTATTTTGTGTATATTATACTTTGAGAAACCCCACATATTTTGAATGATCACAAAATCCACATATTTGAATATCCCCTAATATATTTAGGTTCTATGAACATTGATTTATACATATAGTCGTGTACAATTTGGTAATGGATGAAAATTTAATTTCTATGACCATTCACTAATGAATTAAAGCACGAATCAATGATGGCATAAAGGGAAATTTTCATGTGTTTCTCTTCATTTGATGCAGAGTCATCACTTGTTAACTAGTGGGAAAATGTGAAGCACCAATTATGAAGGAAGATGATACATTTATGTGGGGAGTGAGGATGTGAAATATATATATATATATATATATATATATATATATATATATATATATATATTAGCAAGATAAGCATCAACAACAAAATTATCTCTCATAATATTGTAAAGGGAACAAAATTTTGAGGTTGAAAAGTTGTTCAAGCTAGGCTTGGAGCTACAAGAAGGACCTGGAAATCATCGAGTCCCAACAAGGCCACTTGACTTCTCACTTTCATGAACCTTGGTTTTAATTTCCCTTTTCAGAATATTGTCTTCCTCTTGAACTATATAGAATTTGTATATTTTTGTATTATATATCTAGATTCTAGATGATGACACTATAGAAACAATCGAGACCACAATTATGCTAACAAGGAATGATACTAGAATAGTTTCCCTTATTGTTGGAAGATTGGTTGTTGTCACTGATGTCAACCCTAGTCATTGGTTTTGGACCACAAGATTGATGAAGGTATTTGGACATGAAGTTATTAAATGAATATGCAGACATAACACCCATGGATGGATAGTATACATCATGTTGTTTCGTAGGCGTGGCATGTCATGTGGATCCTCATGGTTGAGGAGAAATCGAATTTCTTTACATGACAAAGTGAATTGAAGAAGGAAATACAGGTCGGCCATGAAGACATTTAAAGAAAAGAATTATTAAAATAAGAAAGTGCTGTTGGCCCTAATGTTAAAAGAAAGTGACATAAATGGTATAAATACATATCATTATACATTCATTTTATATGTACCTGAATTTAAGAGGAAATCGAGGCAAGAAGGTCGGATTTCAAGGAAGATGAAGTCTTTATGATGTGTTCTAAGGTATGTTATTTAAGGTTCATCTTTACCATTTTTGCTATAAAACAATTCTAGAATCCATTCATAAGGTGAAATTGATAGGGTATTGAGAAGATCGTGATCAAGGTAATGCAGGTGGTAAAAAATCATCTTTTATTCACTATACCTAGGAGATACACGCTTTTGAAGATAGGGTTTTGACTAGTCCCTCAAGCTAGTCAATGAACAAGTGTTATGGGTAAAACAAATTATAACTCATTCATAGAGAATCCAAATTAAGTGAGACCAATTTCCCATTGAAAATATTACTGAATTTAGTTTCTTGCACAATTTCAAAAATATGATGTTGGGCCATTGAGGTGGGAATGCTCAAGCCTCCTAATGAACCAATTGAACAAGGTCTAACATTCTCTCCATAACTTATTTTTGGGAGGGACTCCAAGGGGTGAAACTTGGATAATTTTCAGAGAATAAATTGAGTAATATCATACGTAATCATCATAATATTCCAATAATTGAAGAATTGCAAGAATTGAATAATTGCATAAAAAGAAGAAGTCTTAGGAAGCATTACTGGGTTCTATGTGATGGTTGGTTGATGGTGTTGATTTAATAAAAGTTTTTATTATCTCCTTCATATATCTTTGGGTAAGGAAGGGGAAGGATGGAGAGTTCAAACCTCCCTTGATATTGGAGGATTGCATCTTCCTCTTGAGGTTTTATCCCTTGCTTTTACATTTCCAAAGTTTTAGCTACCTTTTGAAGTCATTACTCCCCTTGAACAATAACCATTGATTATTTCCACACAGCATGGTGCATTGTGGTGTATTGGTAACTCTCATACCATTGTTCATTGCTCAATAAGGCAATTGAATGGTTTAAGCATAAGTTGAAAATGTTTTAAATTGCAATTTGATATTGATTCACCCCCTCCCTGAGTCAACAATTGGTATCATAGCAAGCCTCTGCAATTTCAACCAATCGAAGGGAAAATCCAGAGAATACATGACGACCATGTTACTTCCCCAAACGGGGATTCAAACATTTGATGGAATAAAATTATGCATACCGGAGTGATAGAGCGAAAAATTACCAACAGATTTGGGAGTATACATTTATACCTCCAAGAAAATGGTTGTGTAATCCCAAATGCCCAAATCGATCCAAATGAGAAAGAATTCATGAGTTGAAAATTCAAAATTTACATGTTATCTAGAGCAATAGAAGCAAACTACTTCTAGCAAAGTGATGGGTTTTCAGACCGCAAAAGAGGTAAGGACAAACTCAAGAGTATCTATGAAGGTGATCCAAAAGTTAAGCAGTCAAGCTCAACAACATAGAGCAGAAAATTCTGAAAATTTGAAGATGAATTAAAAGGAAGATATTGCAACCTATTTCTTAGAGTTGATGAAGTTTGTAATGCTATTAGAGGATTGGGTGAAGATCTCAATGAATCCTGGTTGCACAAAAAGTGTTGAGATCACTCTCTTTAAGTATGATGCCAAGGTCTTCTCCATTGAAGAAACTAGGGACTCTAACCAAATGACAATGGATGAATTACATTGGTCTCTCATAGCATATGAAATGAGAATAGGTATAGAAAGGACCAACCAAACAATGAAGCACCCTTTAAATCCATAAAGAAGACAAAATACAAGGATAACAACCTGATGAAGAAATAAAAATTGTAAGAAGGTTTCTATAAGGGAAGTGGAAGATACAAAGGTATGCCTCCTCTCAAATGCTTTAACTGGTAGAATAGGACATATTGTTGAAAATCAAGTACTAGAAAAAAAGAGAAGTCTCAACAATAAAAATATCTTATACCCATGGATGATGAAATCTCAGATGAGAGTGATGAAGAAGATAATACGATGAGGAGAATTTCTCATAACCCAAGAAACCCAAGATGACGATCACAAGAATTATAAAGAAGAATAAATCATTTCCAAAGAAGATTCAGATGAAGAAACCAACCTTTGATTCCCTTTTGGGGATACAAAGACAATGCAGAGGATCAAGAAGAAGATGAGAATCTTGAAAGTTGAAGCATGTTGAAACTGAAAATAGCATGTTTAGAAACACAAACATAATACTCGTAAGGTGAATTGAGTAGTTGAGAAGAAGAGAATTACAAAATTGAAAAGACCATTGATAGCTCAAGGGAATCACTTAGAATATTATGAGAAATTGAAAGAAGAATTGATCAATAAAAGGGGAGCTACTATTGACACAATAGAAAAACTTAAGAAGTTTGAAAAAAAAAACATCTAAAAATAGATGAGATCCTTAGCCGTCAAAGACCTCCAAACGACATTTAGATAGGATCTAGGATACAATGATTGAAGACAAAAACAGAAGGAAGATGAAAATGATGAAACCAACACTCCGTAACAAGTTGAACAACAAGATAGAAGACTAGACCTTAAGGAATGAGACATCAAGAAGATCCTCTCCATCATGTATGAAAGCAATAATTATGAAGGAAACTATAGAAGAATAGATCGTGAACCCGATGGACCACACCACAAAGAACGAAGATCAATTTACCCTGGGCATCAAAATTTCTTTCTAGACATTTTCATTATACTTAGGAAATTTTGGACACAAGGAAACCAATTGTAGAATAAATGAAAGGCATAACTATGCAAGTTACATGAATGGTGGAAATAGTAGATATGGAAATGTTCATAGACCTTTCAACAAAAATTATAATCCATTTGACCTATTAATTGATCAACATTGTATAAGCCATAAGTGCACAATCTTGGTCACAGCACTAGGATTGCGTAGAGATGAAGGAAGATAATTGTATGCCAAATGTTTGTATACCAACCACAACATGAAAAAGGAAATAAATTCCACAAAAATGAAAATTGTCAAATAACATTGGTCGCTAAAGAATGCAAAGAAGAAGATGAATGGTTCATAGATTGGTGCTCATCTCATATGACTTGAGATCAAAGAAAATTTGTCAACTTGAAGAAAAGGGTGGAAATGTTGCATTTGGGAGCATTTTAAATCATCTACCAAAACACTCTGGAAAGGAACCTGCAAACCCAGAAGTGAAAAAATGTAAAAGCAGGAAAAGTCCCATTGTTTGAAGATATAAAGCATAATCTACACAGTGTCAGCAAAATATGTGATAAATGATACACTCTCACGCTTGGACCCCTAAAACGCAAAATTAGGAGAAAATAACCGTGAAGATTGGTCAGTAACCACAACAAGGAGACCGAACAACATACACATCCCAGACATGAAGAAGAGAGAGAATTTAGAAGCCACATAAAAGGATTCTGAGGAAGAAAAGGTCCCAAACACAAAAAATAGATGAAGTACATTGAGTGCCACATGTTCGTGGGAGTAACCCCAAAGAAGAGAGTTACCTTTTTCCATTAAACTCGTGGAATAGGCTTCTCCCACCTTTCCATTGATGTAAAAGGGGAGAGAAATTGAGATCATTATGATAGGGGGAATGTGATAACAACAATGACAAAGGAACATTACTGGAAGACTGGTTTTTGTCACGATTTCAACCCTATTCATGGTTTTTGGACCGCAAGACTGATGAAGGCATTTGGACATGAAGAAACGCAATACGCAAAATAAAACAACCCATGGATGGACATTACATACACCTTTGTTTCTCATTGGTATTTGGAATATCATGTGGATCCTCATGGTTGAGGAGAAATGAATTCTTTGAAGATGACAAAGGAATTGAAGAAGGAAATACGTGTCACTCAAGACAATTAAGAAAATAATTACAAAATAAGAAACCTACGTCATCCGTAATGTTAAAATAGCATTACAATTTGGTGAATAAATACATACCACATACATCCATCTTTATTACAAGTTTGAATTTCCATAGGAAACTCCATAGGCAAAGAAGGCCGTGAATTTTCAAGGGAAGATGAAGTCTTTGGTGATGTGTTCTACATGTTATTTACAAGTCATATTAACACCATTTCGCTATAAAGTTTTTTTATAGAATGATTCCTGTGATGGTGACATTGATATGGTATTGATAAGACATATCAAGGTACCTATGGTAAAAAATTTAGCTCTCTATCTGCTATAATTTTGGAGATACACACTCAGAAGATAGGGTTTTCACTAGTCCCGCTATCAATAAATAGGTGTTCGTAAAATAGTCATAACTTCTTCATAGAGAATCCAAATTAAGTGAGACCAATTTAATTGGAAATAGTATGTGTACCTTGGTTTATTTTGTGAGTTTCAGAATCTGATGTTAAATATTGAGTGCGGGGTGGAATTCTATACAAGTTCTCTCTCAAGAACCCGAATTGAAATCAAGGTCTACCCATCTCTAACTATTTTGGGAGGAATCAAGGAGTGAACTTGGAGTAGTTTCGTGAGAATACATTGCGTAATATTATCCACAGGATCTAGTATTCCAAGAATTGAATAATTTCAGAAGTTGAAGAAATCTCAAGAAATCTTTATCGCTCCTATGTGATGGTTGGTTGATGTAAGTGAGAATTTAATGTAAAGTTTTATTATCTCTCATATATTCTTTGGTGGAAGAAGGGGGAAAGGATGAGAGTTCAACCCTCTTGATATTGAGGATTGTATATTCCTCTTGGAGTTTTTATCCCTCCCTTTACATTTGGAAGTCAGAAATACCTTTGGAAGTCATTACTTCCCTTGAGCAATAACTATTGATTATTTCCTCATATAATACATGGTCATTGTGGTGTATTAGTGTAAATATTATACTATTGTTCATTGATCATTGATATAATTGAATGGTTTAAGTATAAGTTGAAAAGGTTTTAAATTGTACTTGGATAATCGGGTTCAATTCTCAAAGGTTAACATCTATCCGGCTTTATTTTTACCAAAGGAAGGATATATCCCTTTTTTTTATAAGGCCCATTAGAGGAAGACTCAAATAACATCAGTGTCTATGTTTGTAATTTTTTATCTTTACCAGACCTAATAACCCAGCACATTTTCCCTTTGCCCTTAAAAGCACATCTGGTTTTGTGGAGAAAATAAATTTCTTTGTTGAGCAAAAACATTTATATTTCCAAGAAAGGAAATTTTCTTTTTCCCGGCTAAGAAACGTCTTTCTTGGGAAAAACAAATTTCCTTTGCTCAACCAAAAAAAATTCCTTTGCTGGAAATAATTGTTTTCATGTGAAAACCATAAGCTATCTAGGAGAAATGATTTCAGGAAAAATATTGTTGCACAATTCTTGTGATGTAGTTGGTTCAAATATAGATTAACCATGTGTTCTATGTGTGGGGGCAACATGGGTATGCCTAGAGGTTATATTGGTAACCACGTATCATGCAAATACAAGCTGCAAAAATTGAATATCAAGCTAGTATTATGCATTGTGTCACGTCCCCAAGAGTCATGCCCAAGTCTAAATTTGACATCTTGTGGATGTGGGATACCGCGACGGTTCTCACTTGGAAGCTTGGCTCAACCAAGGATACTTCACCCAAACTACACCTCTTCACATATAGCATACCCATACTCTATTCTAGGCTGTTTTAATGAGTCACTCTCTTACTATGTGAAACTCAGTTGTATGCTTAAACATTTGTTAACATTATTTGACACTTAGTCACTATGGAATACAACAAAAAAACATGTGAAACACAAGATAGATATAGTGTATGGTAATTAGCGGTGCCTAATACCTAGTTTCATTTGTTATTTTGTGAAATAAAAACAATGCATTACAAAGAGAGCGCTATTATCCTAGTTAGAAGGGAAAAGTATCACGAATCTACCCCATACAACATAACTATCCAAACTTTTGGATTTGTGATAGCAAGACTTCCTTCATTTCTCCTCCTTTCCTCAGCCTGTGGTGGGCCCTACTTGTGTGCCCAACGTCAGACTACTTCATGTCTCTTGCCTTGTTCCCATCCTTCTGACTTTGGTTGTGTTTCATGTGCTCCTATATGGAATCCAAGTGTCACCAATGTTAAACTTCACGGGCCCTTTGCATGTCATATTCTTAATCATCACACTAAATGAACCATTGTGCCCCTTTTTGGACCTAGTGCACCTAAACAATATCATTCTCCCATCAATCGTCACATCTCTTAGACCGACGTACACCCCTTACCTTGTTCTCTTCCTTGTGTTGATCGCCATAACTCTTTGTGGGTGTTTCGATGGGGTCACCCAACCTCTCCAGAAACTCCATGTCATAAGGAAGATTTAGTGCACCTTGGCATGCTCCTAAGTTTCCGTCCTTTCCCAAATGCAATCCCTGTCTCCATCCTCCATTGCAAGGAAGTTAGAGGTGGCCCCAGCTCACATGTCACCATCATGCCCCCAAGGTGATCCTACCCATACCATAAGACAAGCATTTCCCAACCACTGCATCCTCTTGTTCTCTTCGGGTCCAACTCATCACCGACTCCACCAAGGAGCTGGCACATGCATGGTGTAGTATAACTAAAGGCCTTACATCCTCCCCCCCAATAAAATTGTTTTCATCCTACAAAATTCCACACTACTTGTGATCTGTAGCGGCCTCTTTCAAACTCTCGAAACATGTCCTAATATTTCCATAAGGAATCATATATCTCCCAACTATCTTATTCATTGGTTTTTTCCTTCCAATGGATGAAGTACTCATGCACTCGACCTCTGCCTTGTCCCAAGATGGAAATGCCCTGTAATATTTCTTCAGCTTCCAACTCGCTCTTTATCTATAGCCATGGTTGGTGTTCTAGATGGATCAACTCGACTTGGGTCATATGGGTTTCTTTGGCACAAATTCAATTAGCTAACATGGAAGACAAGGTGAATATGTTGTATGTGGAATGACAACTCCAATCTATAGGTGATGTTCCAATCTTCTCAAGAAATTTGAACGGTCCCTCATACCTTTGCACAAAATAATCATACATCCTTGTAAGTGGTGGTAACTGATCTCTTCTTATTTTGAGTAAGACCAACTCTCCTACTTTGAATTTTGCATCAGACCTGTTGCGATCTTCCCACTGCTTCATTCTGTCTATCACAATAGTCAAGTGTGTGTGAACTATATTTCCAACTCTTCATGAAACCAATCACTAATGGATTCATTCCATAGTATCCCTATGTCACAAATATAAGAATTATGGATTGTTGCTCTTGTTCATAACCTAAAATGGACCTAGATCCCATCATTGAAATCTTTTACATGTTGTAATTGAACTAGGTGGCGTCCAACAAGTCTAGTCAATTCATCTAATCTTCCTATACACAATATCGGAAGTGGTCCTCTAGAAGTTCATTGATTTGTTTAGTCTTCCCATATGTCTCGGGATGGTAGGATGAAATATTCAAAAACTTTGTCCCCACAAGCTTGAACAACGTTGTCCAAAATTACTCGTGAACCTTGCATCCCTATCTAACACAATGTTCAGAGGAAGACTCCAATACTTCACTATGTGTTTTAAAAAAAACTTTGAAACCTATTATGTGCTACAAGGAATATTTTTTGCAACAAAGACAAAATACTTAGAGAATCGATCCTCCACGACCAAAATCCCCTTGTATCCCTACACCATCAAAAATTTTGTGATGAATTCCATCAAGACACTTTTCCATGCTTTCTTTGGAATGTGTAAATCTTGCAATAGTCCTTCTCTCATTCTAGTGTCCATCTTATCCTATTGACATATAAGGCAAGTGAGAACATACTCCTCCATGTCCTACTTCATATTCTCCCAAAAGTATCCTCCCTCCAACAACTCCAACATCCTCCACTGTCCTAGGTATCCATCCCACGACGAGTCGTGACATTCCTTCATGAGTTCCCTCTTGAGGTTAGATGAATTAGGGACATAGATTTGTTCCCCAAAGTACACCAATCCATTGTGCAACCAAGACTTCTTATTTTTTTTCCATCCTTCACCTACAACATGATGTTCTTTGTCATGTGATCATGCTCTAACCCTCTTGATATTTTCATGTAACTCTTCCAAGACATGAATCTTACTGCCCCTTGATGTAGGAAACTCATCCTCCTCCTCTAGAACTACGAGTTGTTCCTTTCTATTCAAGGTATATGCGACAACATTGAGTCTGATTGGTCTATACTCAATGGTCATGTCAAACTCTGTGAGGAATTCTTTCTACCTTGCCTACTTGGGTGGCAACTTCGACTATGTCACGAAGTGACTTGTCACAACATTGTCTATCTTCATGAAAAACAACTTAGCAAATACTATGTCTCCAAGTTTGTAAACAATGTACTACTCTAGTCATCTCCTTCTCATGAATAAGGTATCTTCACAATCTTGAGTTTTTCTCTAAAAGGAAACCAGATGTCCCTCCCACTTTAAAACCCCTCCAATGGAAAATTCTTTTACATTTGTCTACATTTCAAATGATTGCTCAAAGTATGGAATATTCAACATGAGAGCGGTGACAATTCTTTGTTTTATCTCTCCAAAAATGGACTTTCTCCTCTCTGTCTAGTTTGATGTTTTCTCCTTATTCAACAAGTGAGTCGGTGGTGTTGCAATCTTAGAGTATCCCTTTGCAAACTTGCGATGGTAGTTGGCTAGTCCAAGGAAGATTCTCATGTCATAAATTCTCTGCGTCTCTTCCCAATATTGGATTTTCTTGACCTTATTACAGTCCATACGAATGCATCCTTGACCAATCCAATGCCCCAAGAGCGGTATCTCATTCTACCCAAAACAAAATTAGACTTCTTCAAGAACAGTTGGTTCAGTCATAGTGCCTCAAAGACCTATGCCAAATGTTTCTTGTGCTCCTCCATAATTTCATTGTACACTATGATGTCATCCAAATACATCCTAATGAACATGTCCAAAAATGGTCATAGCACATCATTTATCAGTGTGCAGAAGGTTGCAGGAGCATTGCACAACCCAAAATGCATCACTAGGAACCCATAACTCCCATACCTTGTCACCATGGTTGTCTTCACCTCATCTCCATTTTCAATCCACTCTTGATAATACCCATGTCGCGAGTCAAGCTTTGAAAATACTTTGGCCTTGGATAACTTGTCAAAGTAATCAGCAACTAAATGCAATGGGTATCGATTCTTCATAGTGTTTTTGTTTAATGCCCAGTAATCCAAATACATCCTTAGCTTGAAGTGTCCTTCTTATGAAAGAGAATCGAGACACCATATGGTGACCTGGACTGATGAATGAAACCTGCATCAATCAATTCTATCAATTATTGCTTCAACTCTTCCAACTTAGGTCCAGACAATTGGTAAGGATCTCTTTCCAATGGTTGCATCCAATGCTCTGTTAAATTTTTAATTAAAATAAAGTACCAAGGCAAGTGTTTCTCTTCCCTAGGAACCTAAGGGGGAGAAAGCATAAAATGTGGGTCCTAGTCATTTAATTTGTGAGATGCAAATTAAAAGGTGACTTTATGATTAAAGTGGGGGTGAGTGAAGAGAC
>SNQJ01S0054082.1:12514-36276 GCA_010110895.2 Picea sitchensis
ATTATTTAAATAATTTCTTCTTTGCAAGCACTTTGACTTCTTTGATCTTTTGGGGCTTCAAGCCAACATATGAGGGTTTTCCAACTTTGTAAGGTCAGAGCTCTTAAACCGTGAGGATTTATGTGACGTTCCACATACCACCAAAAATGGCTTGACAAGCACTATCCATCTAGGATAGTTTCACTAAAAAATGCATTGATATTCATCTCATTATTCCACAATTAAGCATGGGTTCTCTAACCATACTAATGGGATAACTCAAACGCAAAGCGTCTTCCCGTGAGGGCTTTCACCATAAGGCGAACACTTTGGAGTTCATCCATTTGTACTCCTTATCAAACATGATAAGACAATAATGAGTCATATTTAGATCAATCCAACTATGCATCATCTATCAATGAAACCACATCAATCCATCTATGAATCATATATCAATGACAACTCATTGATTCATCTTCATCTATGCATCATATATCAATGACAACTCGTTGATACATATTCATCTATGCATGACATCATATGACTATGACTCCACTTGACATCAATCCATTGACATCAAGGACAATACATGATCCATCAATGTAATATCCCCAAGGACAAGCCCCAATTGTATTTATAAATTGTAAACATGTTTTGTAGGCTAGTGAGCCGAGTTATAATAAGCTAGGAGGCTTATTTGGTGATTAGGTCGAAGAGCCTAGGTGTTAAAAACCAGGTGCTTGGTTTTGTATATGTAATTATGCATATCATTAATAAAATATAAACATCATTGCATGCAGACCGACCATGAAGAAAGAGTGATGGGGGACTAAGCTTCCACAATGTTGGGTAAGAGAGGGGGATAAGTGTGTGGGCCTAGGGGCTAAGCTAGGGGGATTACCTCTAAAGGGGATAATAATTTATTATTATTTCTTGAAGGCTAAGGTGGACATGTGAGCATTGTCCTAAGTTTCTGTAAAGGGAACGTGTGCTAAGTGAAACTCATGCGGCTCCAAGAAGACAAGTGTCAACTTGGGTGCATGCAGTTATAGATGGGAAAGCCAACGATGTTGGGTTCACTTCCCATTCTTCCAACCTCTAAGTGAGTTCGCTGGTCATTCGGCCATACAGAGTCTAAACCCGTTTTGCTTTGTAATCGACCTCTACATTGTTTCTTGGTCATGAACCAAGTGAGAACCCGTGGAAAAACTAACGGACTGAGTCGTGCCTTCCGTGAAGCCCGAGCATCCCATATATGTCTGTGTCATGTGTGTGTCTCATAATGGTTGGGTGTTGCAGCCACACAATTCCTTGACTAAGGGTGTCTTGCTTTCATTGGTTGTTTCTTATTGATCCGTGTTGTGTCTTAGTGTGGATGGTTGTCGTTTTTGGACATCCATACCCAATTTTCGATTGTTATTTTCATCCCTGTGTGAATGAGTGTTGAACCATTGATGTTGTCCTCACCTGGTTGGAGCTGAGTTGAGGAGCGTGCTGAAGAACTAGGTTGTTAGGCCCATGGTAGAAGAGGCAGGTTGTCAGGCCTATGAGCAACTCTCTCCAGGTGAGAGAGTCTATTGGGAAGTGGTTTTCTCCGAGTGAGAGTCCAACACTAGCTACGAAGCTCTGAGAATTCCTGATCTGGCCTGTTCTCGAGACCTAAAGAGGGAGGTGAAGCACCGATGGACTGCGCTTGTGAAGGTGTATACTCCCAGGTGGAACATGCATGTGGGTAATGAGAGTCCATGAGTAGTGGGCATAAGAAGGCTCCTCAAGAGAATCCTTTTGGATGCTTTATGCAGTTTCCTGTAACCTCGGCCTAGTCTAGGATTCCCTTGCCTTCGGTGGAGCTTGGTCCCAGCTCGGGGGTGACCCACTCCTGAGCGTTATGAGCAGCTTGTTCTATGGATGGGAGGTTCGTGGAAGGTATGCATGTAATTGGTAGAGTTACTCCATTTTCAAATATAAGTATCATCATGTGTTTAATGTCAACTAAAATGCATGTATGTGATGCTTGTATGTTTTCATGTATTCCGCTGCATGTATGAATTGTTGTTAATTCTATTTAACTCTATATGATGGAAGTAACTATATGTTAAATATGTTAATTTGATTTAATGCATATTATATATATAAGTGTATATTCCCCAGTAGTGGCATTGCTCGACCTGTGGGTGGTCGGGGATGTTACAAATTGGTATCAAAGCTTTAAAGGCTAAGTTAACATTGTGTTGGTAGCGTTTCCCGACCTTTGGAAGGTTAGGGATGTTACAAATTGGTATCAAAGCATGGTTTCAACATTGAGCCTGGATGGGCCATGTTAGTGGAAAATGAAGCAAAAATTTCAAAAAGAATTGTTGTCGAAGTACACAAATTTCGAGTTTAGACCCATGGTTTCAAACACTGAGTCTGAATGGGATGGATAAGTGGTCATTGGACCCAAGGTTTCAAGAGTAAATTGTGTCTGGAGGACCAATTTTGAGCCTCAGAATGTTCTTGAGTGCCAAGAGGTTACCTTGGCCGTGTTACGAAGCTCAGGAGGAGTAATGGTGCCGTAAAACCATGACATAAGTGGTGTTGGGACGTAGAGTAATGTGAACCTTAGGATCTGTTCGGGAGAAGGAAAATCCTTGATGACCATCATATATGGTAGTGTTGTGAGGTAGTTAGCCATGAATTCCTTTAGAAATCCACAGAGTAAGAGAGTCTGTTCTACGTCGTAGGATCTGTTCGAAAGGAAGGGAAATCACTTACGACCGTCAGATCTTGGTATGGTACAGAGGAGTTAACCCGGAATCCCTTCGCACTTCACGACTTCAGTGAAGTCTGATGTTAGAAATAAGAGAAGGGCCGAAGCCCGAAGCTCCGAAGTGGATCTACACCATATATCTAGAGAGGAGAGCTCGACTGTTGTATTAGCCAATGTTAAAAGGTCAAACACAATACTGAAGGGAGAAAGATCTCAAAGAGCCAAAGTAGTGGGTCATGATGATGCCACTTAGATGGACATGGACACATGGGATGTGTGCCACGTGTTAGTGGGTTTTGAACCCATAGAAGTTTGAAATTCCATATGGAACGTGACATGTGACACCCATTTGATTGGGCCACAATTCATTCGCTAGTATTCTGCCACGTGGCACTCCATATGAGCATGGCTAGTGGGGTTGAGGTTACGTAATGTAGTTAAAAGTCGGAGGACCCACACTGGCATTGATCATGATACATCAAGATCGACATCCAGGAGGCATTGTGGGGACCCAAGTTGCACCGGAGTTAATTCTCCAAGGCGGTCCCGCAATCCAAACTACAGTTTCACCGAGGGGTTACATGTTAACATCAGAAGAATTACGGGATGAAAGGTGAGTTACTCCAAACCACCATTGCATGCCCCCGCAATTGGAAAATGTTAAGTGATGTGACATAATGATGTCAGCAAAGGTGATTGGGAATGTTCGAAGATTAACAGTTCGGATGCGCGGATATGAAATCCTCTGAAGTCCCGAAGCTTTGAAGTTCCGGAACTCATATGCCTGAGGCTCTATAGTAAGTGTCATCCGTCGCATCCTGAGTAGACATGGATGGTTGATCTTCCCTACTTCGCGAGTTTGGTAATCTGGAACTCTGAGAGATTGTTGTGTGGTGCTTTAAAATCTTCCCAAGCTGAAGGCCCGAGTAAGCAGCTAGTGATCTAGCACTTGGTCATGGCCCATGATCACTTGGATTGGGGACTGAGAGAAAGGAGATAGTTCCCGAAAATGATTACAAAGCAGAGAAGAACTCGGAAAGAAAATGAAATCTGAACGTTTTCTTAAATCAGATTGGTTTGAATGTGTAAACTGGTGAAGTATTGAATAATTTTCAATTGTTTCTCTTCTTTGATTTTTCGAGTGCATGCAGTGCACATTGTCCACAAGGAGTGCATTGACAAAGGTAAGTTAACCTCAGAGAATCTCATGAGAGATACCATTGAACCTTCATCAGTAGAAGTGCAAGGAGGGCACATGAAGAACTTTGTGTTGAGTTCAGAGAGAGATAGAGTCACTGAGAACTCTGTAGGGCTCTGCCAGGCAGGCATTGAGTGAGTGCAAGTGTGCACAGAGAGAACTCTTTGTCGAGTTCAGGGATAAGTGTATGAGGAAGATACACATAGAGTTGTTGAACACTCTGTAGAAAATGCTCAGTAAGGTGTTCTTTGAGCAGAAGGTTCTAGGAGGGCACAAAGTTCTCCTTTGAAAGGAAACAAAAGGGTCGAGACCCTTCGGAGACTGAGGAAATCGAAAAGATAAGAAGAGATAATGCAAGAGTGCATAGGAGTAATACTTATTATAATTCCTAAATCTCATAAGAGATAAATCTTACGAGAGCGAAGAAGAAATCCAAAAGGTGGACTCGTAGGACAATGTTCAAAGGCCGAAACCTTTGAATATCCACAAACTCTTCCAAGTCGGAAGGAGTCAAAAGCCTAGGAGGAGAAACGAACCCAGCCGTCGATATGGGAGAGGGAGATATAAACTATTGGAGGTAGATATCGGTCATCCATTTAGAAGCACTGTCAATATTGTGAGATCGACAGTCACCTCGCATTGCGGGGATAGAAGGTGCTTGAGCTTTACGAAGTCGAAGGCAAGCCGCAATCCAAACCACAGTTTTGGATGAAGGACTTATGTAGGCTCAAGGTGAATTGCGGGAAGAAAAGTAATTTGGTCTCAAACCACCTTTGAGCGTGCTCACAATTGTGTTTTTGTGTGAGGTCACCACACAAGGTCACCTCTAAGGAGGAGCCATGGAAAAAGGGGAGAGTGGACTTGCTAAAGTCCTGAAGTTATTTAGGTCCGTCCATCATCAAGGAGGAAAGGTGGCATAAGATCCAAAACTTCAGAAGTTTGTGGAAAAGGAGGAGGAGAAGCAACCAAAGTAAATCTTGGTCGTTGATCTGAAAGTGGACGCATGGTGCTAGATATGGAACATCGAGTCCAAAGCACTACGGAGGAAAGCAGAGGGCAAAAGTGTCGAAGTCGCGAAGGAGATCTCGATCATTGATCGAGGAGGAGGTCAAAGGACCGTTGATCTGGTCTTGGTTGTAAAGAGCCGAAGTCCCAAAGATAATCAGGGTTGCTGATTTGGAGAGGACGCATGGTAGAAGATTTGTCACTACGGGGAAATTCACTCTGAATATTTGTGTTTGTGGAGACGTGAGAACTCCCAAAGGCCGGAGATATGGATTTCATCAGAACCATTCAATTTTTGAGGAAAGGTGTCATTAGATATTCCACTTCGGAAAATTTCCATACGGGAAAAGAAGATAGTTGAGAGTTGAAACTCCTGAGGGTCGGAGAGCCGGAATCAACTGTAGCCGTTGATTTAGAAGGGAGATACATGTCGATAGGTTGTGTAGATCTGGGATCGTGTGTGGAATGAGGATAGATAGCATTCGTTGATCATGGATCATCACTAAGGGATTGGAGATCAAAGAATGAGCTGGATTGTGGGGCCAGAACTTGCTCGTATGTTAAAAATCTGAGAGTGAGCCACAATTTATACCATGGTTTTAGAAAAAGGATACATGGAAGCTAGAGGTGAATTTCGGGGTGAAAAGAGGGTTGTTCTAAAACCACTATTTCCTGCGCCGCAAATCACACACTTACGTGAGGTCATAGCCCACAGTCTTATGAAGGAAAGGGATAATGAAAAAAGGGGCTAGTGCTTGAAACTTGGAGTTTTGGAAGTGCGAAGGAATAGCCGACGACTCTATCAAGACCTACACATAGAAGGAAAGGAGACCTATGTATAATTGTTTGGGTTCAATCACGAGCCCAAAGAGTCAATGAGACTCAAAAGTTTGAAAGATCCTTTGACCGGGAGGTCAACATACCCCGCTGAGGTAGGGGCATTGCGTCGAAAGTGCTCAGGGAAGAAATATTCATGTACAATGAATACAATGAGAGCACAAGAAGATTTAGGAATCAGGGAAGAATTGTAGACTTTTGGGATCAACAAGGAAAAGTTGCACATGGGAAAGAAGTTGCTGCAATTTTTGTGGCAGCAAGTATGTTATGGCTGGTTGGGTTAGCCAGAGGAAACAATGCTTGTGTGTTTGCAAGTGTTGTTGGTGATGTTGTTGAATAAGGAGTGAAGAAACAAAGAGTTGAAGTACTGGTTATAAGTTTCATAAAATAAGCATGAAAGCTTCTACTTCTATCAAACTTTTAGGTGGTATAAAATTTATTAATGGCAATCATGTAGGTATGAGTTTTTATTACTCTTTTTTCATAATTGCTGAAAGGAAATTTAGGTAAGAATTTCCTCAACCATAGTTATTTTATAAAATCACATGATTATATTATTGAATGCATACCACTGAATGTGGTCAAGGATGGAGGCATGTATTAATTCAAAGATTTTTATCTTTTGAATGCACACATTGGCATAGTATAATGTCACGATAATTTGGTTATGGGGTGATAACCAAATAATTAAAAATAAGAATTGGTTATAGGAATGAATGTCAGTAATCTAGTCATGTATGAGACCAGGACATGGTTGGATATGGTAAGGTACGAATATGGAAAGGTTATGAGCCACACAGGTACTAAAAGCTTCCTACTTTTAAATAAAACTCTGGATGCAACCTTTTTTCTAACACTAATGAACACCACATAATTATATTCTTGGTGTATTGTTCAGGTCGAAAAGGAAGGCATCCAATTAATTGGGAAGACAAGAGGAAGTGTGTGGAGAATGTGCTAACACATTGGCCAGAATTCCAACTTATGGATGGTGAGATACATGACTGAGATAATGAGCATTATGTAAATAAATACAAGGGTGCACTGAATAAATAGGCATTGAGAGTTGTACTCGTGTCTAGTAAGGGTTAGAGTTGCACTCATACATGATGGAATTTTATACTTAAATGCACTTTGTTGAATGCATTTTGTGAGTGCATGTATATATGTTTTTGGCATGGAAATAATTATACTAATGGATGAAATGTTGCTAACTCATAAAGTTGAGAACATTTCAGGAACTGTTAAACATTGCAACATGAAAGTTGCAAGCCAGGTAGTCACAGTAACAGAGACTACAAAAAACATTATGTTCAAAAAATTTAAATAATAAACTCACTGTTATTAATTATGAACATGCATATGCATAGAATGATGAGTCATTCTATTTGGTTAAGTTGTTGGGTAAAGGTGATTGAATTGCTAGGTGTAGGCAATTCTAAATTCCTTGCATATGGTTTTGTACATATTGCAATTGAATTATGATGTACAGGAAATACTGACAATTGTTGGCAATATGCAAGATGAAGCCTTGAAGGAAAATAGTATGCATTTTGGTGCTTGTGGAAAACCACAAGGAAGGTTGCAATCCTAATTTGGCAACAACAAAGATGATTTATCAAATAGAATTTCATGTTTTGGGATAAAAATTGAATTCCCTTTCGAACTAATTGGAGTTCCTAAATGAATTATTTTATGTTTTCTCATGATAACTGGATGTGGGTGATGCAGATGAGATGATGTTGATTAAAGTTAGAATGTTGACTACAAAGAGTAGCTCGGGGAAGATGCTAATTGGAAATCTCTGTGGGCAGTTGGAATTCCAGGAGCCACAATGCTCTAAGACTTCCGATCTAGCCTATTGTTGAAGCCCAATGAAAGGGATATGTAACAACCGATGGACTGTGTGACATTAAAGGTGCACACTCCTGGGGTGGGATAGGCACGTGGGGAAGGATAGACCATTGGTTGGAGTGTTTTTGAGGTTTGGTACCTTGATCTAGACCATGTGATATGGAGGTCTTCTCAATCAAAAGATAAGTACCAATTCTCTATTTATTGTATGTTGTGTATGTTTATACATGTTATAATGTTATTAAAATTGTTTGTATATATATATATATTGCATATGCACTTGCATTTCATGCATCCATGACTGTACATAATGTGTTTCATATTTCATTGCTTAAGAAATATATATACCTCATGCTAATAATATAATCGATTGGAATGTGATTCAAGTGGAGCAAGAAGGTGTCTTGCAAGTGCATTTAGTGCACATATTAGACCGGAAAAGAAAGCAGCTCTAGAATCGAGCCATAGGGCTTGTAAAGGTCTAGTGGACCTGGTATGGTCCTAAGGACGTGACATGGGAGAATGAGGATGTTATGCAGGTAGAATACCCACATATTTTTAAAGATTTTGTAAATCTTGTTGATGTTGTGTGAAAGTTGCACTGAGGATAGTGCAAAAATAAGGGGTGGGGATTGTAATATCCCCAAGGACAAGCTCCATTTGTATTTATAAATTGTAAACATGTTTTGTCGGATGGTGAGTTGAGTTATATTAAGCTAGGAGGATTATTTTGTGATTAGGCTGGAGAGCCTAGGTGTTAAAGGCTAGGAGCCTGATTTTGTATATGTAATTATGCAGTTCATTAATAAAATATAAACATTGTTGCGTGTAAACCGACCACGAAGAAAGAGTGATGGGGTATTAAGATTCCATAAGGTTTGGGTAAGGGAGGAGGCTAAGTGTGTGGGCCTAGGGGATAATCTAGGAGGCTTACCTCTAAAGGGGATACTAATTTATTATTATTTCCTAAAGGCTAAGGTGGACATGTGAGTGTTGTCCTAAGTTCCTGTAAAGGGAATGTGTGCCAAGTGGAACTCATGCGACTCCAAGAAGACAAGTGTCAACCTGGGTGCATGCAGTTATAGTTTGGAAAGCCAGCACTGTTGGGTTCGCTTCCCATTTTTCCAACCTCCGTGTGAGTTCACTAGTCATTTGGATATCCATAGCCTAAACCCGTTTTGCCTCTGCAATTGAACTCTGCATTGTTTCCTGGTCATGAACCCAGTGAGAACCCGCGGGAAAATCGACGGACTGAGTCGCGTCTTCCATGAAGCCTGAGTATGTCGTATATATCTATGTTGTGTGTGTGTCATAAAGGTTGCCTGTTACAGCCACACAATTCCTCAACTAAGGGTGGCTTGTTGCCGTCGGTTTTTTCTTACTAATTCGTTATGTGTCTTAGTGTGGACTATTTCCATTTTTGGACATCTATACCCAATTTGCAGTTGCTACTCTCATCCCTGTGTGAATGAGTGTTAAACCATTGTTGTTGTCCTCACCTGGATGGAGCTGAGTCCAGGATTGTGTTGAAGAACCCGTTTGTCAGGTCTGTGGTAGAAGAGGTAGGTTTTCAGGCCTGTGAGCAACTCTCTCCAAGTGAGAGAGTCTGCTGGGAAGTGGTTTTCTCCCAGAGAGAGTCCAACGCCATCTATGGAGCTATGAGAATTCCGGATTTGGCCTATTTCTGAGACCCAGAGAGGGAGGTGAAGCATCGATGGACTGTTCTTGTGAAGGTGTATACTCCCGGGTGGAACAGACATGTGGGGAATGAGAGTCCGTGAGTAGTGGGCGTAAGAAGGCTCATGGAGAGAATCCTTCTGGATGCTTTGTGCGGTTTCCTATAACCTCATATTTGTATAGGATTCCCTTTCCCTAGATGGAGCTTGGTCCGATCTCACGGGTGACCCACTTCTGAGTGTGATGAGCAACATGGTCTATGGTTGGGAGGTTCATGGAAGGTTTGTACGTAGTTGGTGGAGTTATTCCAGTTTCAAATATAAGTATCATCATGTGTTTAATTTAAATTAAAATGCATGTCTGTGATGCTTGTATGTTTTCATGTATTCCACTGCATGTATGAATTGTTGTTAATTCTATTTAAGTCTGTATGATGGAAGTAACTCTATGTTAAATGTGTTAATTTGATTTAATTCATATTATATATATAAGTGTATTTTCTACAGTAGTGGCATTGCTCGACTTGTGGGTGGTCGAGGATGTTACAAATTGGTATCAGAGCTTTAAAGGTTAAGCTAAGGTTGTGTTGGTAGCGTTGCCTAGCCTTTGGAAGGCCAGGGATGTTACAATCAATATACTATGACAAGACATTGTTCCTTTGACATCAATCCTTTGGCATTAATGACAACATGATCCAACAGGTCCTGCACATGGAAATTTTGTCTCCTTCTACTTTTCTTCTTCTTTTCATCTTCCATTTCTCAATATTGTAATAAATTTTGTAAAGTTGATACTCCCCTCTTGCTAGGGATGAGAAAGGAAATGAGGTGGGGGGATATGTTGTAGGTTTTAGTCGACTCTGTCGAATAGACCCTCCAGTCAACTTCTAAAATAGTCAGACGATTGTGGTAGTTGGAAATCTAAGTCGATCGAAGTATCTGCTAAGCGACCGACCTAGGAAGTTAAGTAGTTACAACTTCCTAGTAACTAGACATATAGGGATATAGGTAGACAAACACATAGAGACTTTGATAGATCTATGTGAGAGATCGTATACAATGTTCTACATTTCTATATCTCTCACTACTTCTGTATGTCTTTGTCTATATCTATATGTGTGTATCTTCTATATTTCTTATGTAAGGACTACTGGTAACTCTCCCTACTTTCCCATACAATACAACATTTGTGTACATACAACTATCATAATAGTAACCAAATTGTATGCACTATTTTAACTAGCATGTCTTACAAAAATTTTCGTGTTCTAACATATCAACACTTCCATTTGTCAAAATAATTTGATCCTAGGTTTAGTTCCTTATGCTCATTCTTGATTCTCTCATAGAGTTGTGTCTATGACATGTCAAGAACATATTTAATGTGGGGTTCATGGTGACTATAACTTCTTCTCAAATTTATAAAATACTTATGACTAGATGAAGGTGTGCTATTTTCATGCCAAAAATTCTAGACTAGTCCTATAATGAATTTAATTAACTTCATGTTAGAATGAGGAATGCTAAAAATGAAGCCCAATAATCTAATTGACCTAGGTTTTCAATACTTTCTCTTCTGATACAATAATTTTGATAGGTTATATGACCTACCTTAAAAGGATTAGATGTGTATGTGACTAAATAACATTTCCTTGTACGCTTGTTTGTAATCAATTCTAAGAATACATTATGGGTTGCATTATGATATTTTTTAAAAACATTCCTTCTAATTGTATTAAAAGTTTCCTATACATTTATAACAATATTATTAGTGGTATCTAAAATTTTAACTATCTTTAAGCCAATAATTTTCCTAACAATAGCTAAATTGTGTGATTTTGAGAAGCGCAAAAATAACTAATATTTAGATGCATCATTTTTCATTTCAAAATAGTCTTTAATAAAAAAAAATTCACTGCCCACAAATATTTCATTTAGGTAAATTACCTTTAAGGGTTGATAGAGAACTTTCATCCACATGAAAATGTTTAAGAGTTATTTTTTTGCATTATATGCATGAGATAAGGAAGGTGGACCCTGAGTTTGGAACCTGACACCATGATATTTCATAAATTCACAGGAGATCATAGCACTTCATTCATGTAATGGTTAAGATTAGGAGTGCGATAGACATTTTCGTGGTCAATATGATGAACATATCATTGTTCATGATGAACGTGCACCACCTTATCCTCTTCACCAAAATATTCCTCAAAATTTGGTTGTCCAATTTCTCCTTCTACATACTCAACATCTTGCAAAATTTTCATATATTTTTAAACTAAAATATAATTTGTTGATGAAACATTAATTGGAGGATGAATTAATAATGGAATTATAATGTCCTTCACTAGACACATATGATTCACTTGTGACAATGACCTAGAAATCATTGTTGAAATTATTATGTAAGGAATTGAGGTTTCTAGTTATGGATGCCTATGTTCTTTGATACACATGTTTTCCTTTTCCCTTAGTTAATTATATTTTTCAAGGGAATTCTCCTTACTATATGAAATTTTTTCTTGATTTCGTCTATTCCATCTTCGCAAGAATTGACCAAAAGAGGGACTTGACAAAATTTGTCTTCCTTATCAAACAAAACACTAAAAATGTATGGCACTACTAGTATTTCAAGGGAAATATTTGTATTCTTGCAGATGGACATTTCTTTTCAGAGAAAATAAGTTCAAGGGCCTTGAGTTTTGTTTCCTTACAAAGGTAGGAATGTGTGCATGTTATTCTCATGCACACATTAATAACACATGTGTGTTAATGGTTCACGTATGTTCTTGTTAAAATGGATGAAAATTTGATGACTATACCATTACTTAGCTATCTGCGTCAATAGAGAGACTTCCAAATCAAGCCTAAACATGGTCATTGAGGTAATAAAGGGCATTGACTAGACATGTGTCCAGATTCCTAAGAATGGTGAAGGGGTTAACCAAGGGCCTTAATCCCTAATTTAACCTTCTTGACTTGAAGAACCATGAAAAAGCCATAGAAACAACAACACAAGAGTTAAGTGTCTGAATATATTTGAATATAAATATCAAAATGGTGTATGAATAGATCTAAATATAAATCTAAAAATAGATCCACAATATCAACATGAATAAGTCAAATCATTCACCAAAACAATAAACATAAGAAATAATCAAAATCATTGAGGTAGGGTAACACCATATATTATTCCTTCAGGAAGGAATGCACTCCTTGATAAATGGTTGATACATTAACAATATTCTTCACTATGCTTCATTACATTGCTTACACGACTTTATATAACTCTCTCTATCTCCTAGGAACCTTTTAGAGAGCCTTCTCACATTTATTACATCTAACTACCATAGTGGGCCTTTATTAATATAGTGGACCTAGTCCACCTTACATTGAATGACCACATTTTCATATATTAAATCATTTCCACTAATAATACATAACCACATTCCTATTGGGTACCTCCCTAGGTACCCCATATTACCTCCCTAGGTATACTACATCCCATCCCCCTTCACATCTTTTTTCCTTGAAACAAGAGAAGAAACCATACAATATGGCCAGCTAAGCAATGTAGCCAACTGGTACCAAGTATGACCATCCATCCATCCCAATGGAAGTTGAACATGATGTCCATCTGTTGCCTTGCCACCCTAATCGTTCTCTGCATCATTTCGGGGTTTCCATGGGATTGTTTCTATATCCTCATCTCTTCCCATAGTGTTGGTAGTCCTTCATGCACCTATTGATCGGTTTCCTATTAGGTGCCATGCTGGTACATAAATTTGTTGATGCACACACCCTTGCCTTGATGACTCTTGTTTCTCTATATGATGTGGATGACGATATAAAACAATTGTAGGAATCTGTTCTTTTTTCTTCAAATATGCAACACTTTGTGCCTTTGATTCAATGACCTCCTTAGCTTCCTGATTATGTCCTTCTTGTAGTTTTTCATCATGTCCTTCTATAGACTCTATTTCTCATTCAACTTCAGACTCATCAATAACTTTTTTTCTAACTTTCATGGGCCCATATTTCTTCTAAGAGACACATCCTACAATGTAATATTTTTTTTCTTGTTCCAACGCTTTAGAAACTTATTTTGCACATTAATATTAATGGTACCCATTGATTCTATCCAAGGATATCCCAAAAAAATGTCTTCATCACCCATATCTAGAGCCTCAAAATATGAATGCAACACATATTTATCCATACTGAGCTTCAAATCTTTAAAAGGTTTAACATTTTCACCTGCAACCTATGTTCTTTGAATATTTTTTGCCGGAATTTTCAATCTATTAACCAACTTAATATTGATAAAATTTTGTTTGCAACTAGGGTTAATAGAAACAATGACATTTTCTTTATGAATACAACCATGATATTGTAATATAGATTTTCCACATGAAAATAAACCCTTGCTTCTCTTTGTATCCTTATTTTTTCCATGAGACCACCTATCTAACAATATTTGTTCAAATTCTCCATTGGAGAATGTCATCATCTCCTTATAATCAAGCGATTTCCACCAAATGGAAGCATCACCTTGTAATTTGTGAGCTACCCAATGGGGTAAATTATCTTCCCATGTTGACTTTATTTCTTTAATGAATGTTTCAATACTAGGTCCATCACATTTCCCTATAAAATACATCTTTCTATGAAATATCCCAAAAATAGAACAAGGGTTTTAAAAATAAATCACTACAGAAAATCGCGGCTTTTGTTGGAAAAATCCTGAAAACTGTTGAATTTCAAATGCTCATAACTTTACTTCTCGGACTCTGTTTCGGTCAATTTGTTTTTTGAAGTTGAGTATTTTTCTAGGAGGAATTCAAATATCCAATTTTTTTGGCCAACTTATACACAAAAAGTTTCATATATGAACCTGAAGTGCATCTCCCTCTTTTTTCCCTGGAAAAGAAAATCTCGAAAAAGAGTGAAAACTTATTCCCTTCTTTGGCCAAGGAAAGTGCTCTGATACCACTTGTTAAGTTCCTAAATATATCTGAATATTAATATTAAAATAAACCCATAATATCAATAAGAATAAACCAAATCATTCACTAAAACAATGAACACAAGAAATAGTCAAGACCCTTGAGGTAGGGTAACACCATATATTATTCCTTGAGGAGGGAATGCACTCCTCAAACAATGCTTGATACATTAACAATATTCTTCACTATGCTTCATTACATTGCTTACACTTCCTTATTTATCTCTCTCTATCTCCCACAAGCCTTCTAGAGAGCATTCTCACATTTATTACATCTAACTACCATAGTGGACCTTTATTAATAGTGGACCTAGTCCACCTTACATTGAATGACCACATTATCATATATTAAATCACTTCCACTAATAATACATAACCACATTCCCATTGGGTACCTCCCTAGGTACCCCATATTACCTCCCTAAGTGTACTACAACAAGCCCTCCATAGAGTGTTTTTTCCCTAAAATTTGGAGATGGGTGTCATTAAAATGTTTCATGCATCATGGATGGGACTTTAGTCCTTGACCATATTCATGGTAGGGAAACACTATCCTCAGGGCCTTAACATTAGCCTATGGAGAGAAACAACAACCTCTATACCTAAACCTATATTTTCAGACTCAAGAGATATGTACAAATCCTCTAACCAAAGATGATTTTAGGGGCTAAATTTCACTCATGGGCTAATTTTCCATGGTTTTTTCAAAAAGGAGATTCGCTATTTTAAAAATGATTCACCCAAATTCTATAGGATAAAATTATTTTACCTTAAAAATCGCCAAAATTTTATAAAAACTATATAAAATAATTATAAATTTGAATATTTTTACAAAAATATCGCCAAACATTTATAGTTGACATATGAAGGATTAGTAAGATTCGCCAAGGTTTCTACATTTTAAAATAAATTTCCATCCTTAAAATCATCCCTGCCTCTAACCTCTACATAATATGACCTCTGGTGGTTAACAAACATCTCCAAGGTTTGTATGGGAACCATGAATAGGTTACTTGTGCACAAATAATGTGTCTACAGGTTTATCCGTGTCACAAGAGGAGATTAATATGCCTTGTCCCCTAAATTATTCTTTTCGGGCTCAATCCCATGAACAACACCTACTACCCACAAACCTTCTATGGTTATAGTGTTGACATAACCTATAGTAACCACACAAAAGCCTTACATGTTATCTCTATGCTACTAGAGGATGCATGTATCATGATTAACCACAGTACATGCCTTGCATGAGAATATTTAGCAGGCCCACAACATGAATAATTTATTTGGACATGGTTAGGTTTCTTTAGCATCTGAGTGGGATACTAGTACAATGAGTAGTTTTTGTGCACTATAAATGGTGTTTAATTTCTAAAAATGGTCTAGGAGGAAACAAGAGGCTTAAGCCATAAACAAAGCTATTGTGGATCTCTAGTGTTATTGTTAGATAAGGAAAAAATGTGTTCATTAGTACGTAGAGATGTGATTTCCAACTATGTAAGATGGCTTTAGATTGGATGATCACTTAGTGTGTGTGTCTCCCTATTTCAACTAAATATAGCAATGATGGGAAAGGATAATGTGTATTGTATTAGAGTTTTAATGGTGTTGAACTTTAGGGTGTAGGATGACACAATAATGGTCTATTTTCCAACATGAAATATGGAAAAGGAATCATGTTCTTATCTATAGGATGGTAAGCCTCCTATTTGATTCTTGATTAATTATATATGTTGATGTTTTGGGTTGTTATGTTCTTTCTGACATAGCATGTAGAGTAGTGGGTTTCCTAGATATAACTCTCGAGAGTTGCAAGTGATTGTAAGAGTGTTTCCCTTTCTCTTGTCAATTCATAGAATATGATTGTGTAAGAGTTATTTCTTCCAATAAAAACCATCCATGATCCCCCTTTCTCACTAAATTATTTGGATGGAGCGTGACTCAACCACGAACCACAATAATAGCTTATAATGTTGAAGGATTCAATTGAATTGGATCTTGTGATTGATGGTTTTCCCATCAACAATAGAGGCTAGGTGGATGATTGAATTAAGTAAACTAACCATTCGGGTCACAAAATGTTTGCATTAACTTACGTTTGGGTTTCAACGTCATCATTATCTTATTTTAGAAAAAATTATTTATATAACCACTTTTTTGTTGGAATTTTGTAATTTAATATTTAAAATTTTATTACTTTCAAATAAAATATGTTTTAGTTTCAACTTCATCATTATTTTATTTTAGACAAGTTTATTTATCTTATTTTAAAAATTATTTATATAGCCATTTTTTTTTTAATTTCTTAATTTAATATTTAATATTTATTAAATTAAAAGTTTATTTAAAATTTATTAAATTAAAAGTTTATTTAAAAACATTTACCATGAAATAAAACTTTCAAAATAAACTTTTGAAACCCATGAAAAAGTCAAACGACAGGTGGACATGTGAGTGTTGTCCTAAGTTCCTGTAAAGGGAACATGTGGTAAGTGGAACTCATGCGTCTCCAGGAAGATAAGTGTTAACCTGGGGGCATGCAGTTATAGCTAGGAAAGCCAACACTGTTGGGTTTGCTTCCAATTTTTCCAACCTCCGCGTGAGTTCACTAGTCATT
Source organism: Picea sitchensis (assembly GCA_010110895.2). Classification (NCBI taxonomy): domain Eukaryota; kingdom Viridiplantae; phylum Streptophyta; class Pinopsida; order Pinales; family Pinaceae; genus Picea; species Picea sitchensis. Next base: position 29,438 of record SNQJ01S0054082.1, read on the forward strand.
TGGCTATCCAGAGTCTAAACCCATTTTGCCTCTGCAATCGAACTTTGCGTTGTATCCTGGCCATGAACCCAGTGAGAACACGTGGGAAAATCGATGGACTGAGCCACATTTTTCGTGAAGCCCGAGCATCCCGTATATGTCTGTGTCATGTGTGTGACATAACGGCTGGCTGTTGTGGCCACAAAGTTCCTCAACTAAGGGTGGCTTCCTGTCGTTGGTTGTTTCTTATTGAGTTGTTCTATGTCTTAGTGTGGACAGTTTCCATTTTTGGACATCCATACCCAATTTGCGGTTGCTACTCTCATCCATGTGTGAATGAGTGTTAAACCATTGTTGTTGTCCTCACCTGGATGGAGCTGAGTCGAGGAGCATGTTGAAGAACCTAGTTGTCAGGCCTGTGGTAGAAGAGGCGGGTTGTCAGGCCTGTGACCAACTTTCTCCAGGTGAGAGAGTTTGTTGGGAAGTGGTTTTCTCCTAGAGAGAGTCCAACACCATCTATGGAGCTATGAGAATTCTTGATTCAGCCTATTGCCGAGACCCAGAGAGGGAGGTGAAGTAGCGATGGACTGTTCTTATGAAGGTGTATACTCCTGGGTGGAATAAGCATGTGGGGAATGAGAGTATGTGAGTAGTGGGTGTAAGAAGGCTCATGGAGAGAATCCTTATGGATGCTTTGTGCAGTTTCCTATAACCTCATCCTAGTTTAGGATTCCATTTCCCTAGGTGGATCTTGGTCCCAGCTCGGGGGTGACCCACTGCTGAGCGTGATGAGCAACATGGTCTATGGTTGGGAGGTTCGTGGAAGGTTTTCACGTAGTTGGTGGAGTTATTCCAATTTCAAAGATAAGTATCATCATGTGTTTAATTTCAATTAAAATGCATGTCTGTGATGCTTGTATGTTTTCATGTATTGCGTTGCATGTATGAATTGTTGTTAATTCTATTTAAGTCTGTATGATGGCAGTAACTCTATGTTAAATGTTTTAATTTGATTTAATCCATATTATATATAAGTGTATTATCTGCAGTAGTGACATTTCTCGGCATGTGGGTGGTCGGGGATGTTACAAATTGGTATTAGAGCTTTAAAGGCTAAGTTATGGTTGTGTTGGTAGCGTTTCCCAGCCTTTGGAAGGCCAAGGATGTTACAATCAATATACTATGAAAAGACATTGTTCCTTTGACATCAATCCTTTGGCATCAATGAAAACATGATCCAACAGGTCCGACACATAGAAATTTTGTCTCCTTCTACTTTTCTTCTTCTTTTCATCTTCCATTTCTCAATATTGTAATAAAGTTTGTAAAGTTGATACTCCCCTCTTGCTAGGGATGAGAAAGGAATTGAGGTGGGGGGATATGTTGTAGGGTCTAGTTGACTCTGTCGAATAGACCCACCAGTCGACTTCTAAAATACTCAGTCGATTGTGGTAGTTGGAAATGTAAGTCGATCAAAGTATCTGCTAACCGACCGACCTAGGAAGTTAAGTAGTTACAACTTTCTGGTAACTAGACATATAGGAATATAGATAGACAAACACATAGAGACTTTGATAGCTCTATGTGCGAGATTGTATACATTGTTCTACATTTCTATATACTTTAATAAATATAGAGATTTGCACTCTCACTACTTATGTATGTCTTTGTCTATATCTATATGTGTGTATCTTCTATATTTCTTATGTAAGGACTACTGGTAACTCTCCCTACTTTCCCCTACACTACAACATATGTGTACATACAACATTCATAATAGTAACCAAATTTTATGCACTATTTTAACTAGCATGTCTTACAAAATTTTCATGTTCTAACATATCAACACTTCCATTTGTCAAAATAATTTTATCCTAGGTTTAGTTGCTTATGCTCATTCTTGATTATCTCATAGAGTTGTGTCTATGACATGTCAAGAACATATTTAATGTGGGATTCATGATCACTATAACTTCTTCTCAATTTTATAAAATACTTATGACTAGATGAAGGTGTGTTATTTTCATGCCAAAAATTCTAGACTAGTCCTATAATGAATTTAATTAACTTCATGTTAGAATGAGGAATGTTACAAATGAACCCCAATAATCTATTTGACCTAGGTTTTGAATAATTTCTCTTCTGATACAATAATTTTGATAGGTTATATGACCTACCTTAAAAGGATTATATGTGTATGTGAGTAAATAACATTGCCTTGTACGCTTGTTTCCAATCAATTCTAAGAATACATTATCGGTTGCATTATGATATTTTGAAAAAACATTCCTTCTAATTGTATTAAAAGTAGCCTAGACATTTATAACAATATGATTAGTGGTATCTAAAATTTTAACTATCCTTAGGCCAAGAATTTTCCTAACAATAGCTAGATTGTGTGATTTTGATAAGCCCAAAAATAACTAACATTTAGATGCATCATTTTTCATTTCAAAAAAGTCTTTAATAAATTATTTTGCACTACCCACAAATATTTTATTTAGGTAAATTACCTTTAAGGGTTGATAGAGAACTTTCATCCACATGAAAATGTTTAAGAGTTTTTTTTTTTGCATTATATGCATGAGGTAAGGAAGGTGGACCCTGAGTTTGGAACCCAACACCATGATATTGCATAAATTCACAGGAGTTCATAGCACTTCATTCATGTAATGGTTAAGATTAGGAGTGTGTTAGAAATTTTTGTGGTCAATATGATGAACATATAATTGTTCATCATGAATGTGTACCACATTATCCTATTCACCAAAATATTCCTCAAAATTTGGTTGTCCAATTTCTCCTTCTACATACTCAAAATCTTGCAAAATTTTCATATAATTTTCAACTAAAATATAATTTGTTGATGAAACATTAATTGGAGGTTGAATTAATAATGGAATTATAATTTCCTTCACTAGACACATATGATTCACTTGTGATAGTGACCTAGAAATCATTGTTGAAATTATTATGTAAGGAATTGAGGTTTCCAGTTATGGATGCCTATGTTCTTCGATACACATGCTTTCCTTTTCCCTTAGTTAATTATATTTTTCAAGGGAATTCTCCTTACTATATGACTTTTTTTCTTGATTTTGTCTATTCCATCTTCGCAAGAATTGACCAAAAGAGGGACTTGACAAAATTTGTCTTCCTTATCAAACAAAACACTAAAAATGTATGGCACTAGTAGTATTTCAAGGGAAATATTTGTATTCTTGCAAATGGACATTTCTTTTCAGAGAAAATAATTTCAAGGGCCTTGTGTTTTGTTTCCTTACAAAGGTAGGAATGTGTGCATGTTATTCTCGTGCATGCATTAATAACACATGTGTGTTAATGGTTCACGTATGTTCTTGTTACAATGGATGAAAATTTGATGACTATACCATTACTTAGCTATCTGCGTCAATAGAGAGACTTCCAAATCAAGCCTAAACATGGTCATTGAGGTAATAAAGGGCATTGACTAGACATGTGTCAAGATTCCTAAGAATGGTGAAGGGGTTAACCAAGGGCCTTAATACCTAATTTAACCTTCTTGATTTGAAGAACCATGAAAAAGCCCTAGAAACAACAACACAAGTGTTAAGTGTCTGAATATATCTGAATATAAATATCAAACTGGTGTATGAATAGATCTAAATATAAATCTCAAAATAGATCCACAATATCAACATGAATAAGTCAAATCATTCACCAAAACACTGAACAGAAGAAATAATCAAAATCCTTGAGGTAGGGTAGCACCATAGATTATTCCTTAAGGAAGGAATGCACTCCTCAATAAATGGTTGATACATTAACAATATTCTTCACTATGCTTCATTACATTGCTTACACTTCTTTATATAACTCTCTCTATCTCCTAGGAACCTTCTAGAGAGTCTTCTCACATTTATTACATATAACTACCATAGTGGGCCTTTATTAATATAGTGGACCTAGTCCACCTTACATTGAATGACCACATTTTCATATATTAAATCACTTCCACTAATAATACATAACCACATTCCCATTGGGTACCTCCCTAGGTACCCCATATTACCTCCCTAGGTATACTACATCACATCCCCGTTCACATGTTTTGTCCTCAAAACAGGAGAAGAAATCATACAATATGACTGGCTAAGAAATGTAGCCAACTTGTACCAAGTATGACCATCCATCCATCCCAATGGAAGTTGAGCATGATGTCCATCTGTTGCCTTGCCACCCTAATCTTTCTCTGCATCATTTCGGGGTTTCCATGGGATTGTTTCTTTATCCTCAGCTCTTCCCATAGTGTCGGTAGTCCTCCATGCACCTCTTGATCGGTTTCCTCTCTGGTGCCATGCTGGTGCATAAATTTGTTGATGCACATGCCCTTGCCTTGATGACTCTTGTTTCTCTATATGATGTGGATGACAATATACAACAATTGTAGGAATCTGTTCTTTTTTCTTCAAATATGCAACACTTTGTGACTTTGAGTCAATCACCTCCTTAGCTTCCTGATTATGTCCTTCTTGTAGTTTTGCATCATGTCCTTCTATAGACTCTGTCTCTCATTCAACTTCAGACTCATCAATAATTTTTTTCTAACTTTCATGGGCCCATCTTTCTTCTAAGAGACAGATGTTGCAATGTAATTGTTTTTTTTTCTTGTACCAAAGATTTAGAAACTTATTTTGGACATTAATATCCACTGATTCTATCCAAGGATATCCCAAAAGAATGTCTTCATCACCCATATCTAGAGCCTCAAAATATGAATGCAACACATATTTATCCATACTGAGCTTCAAATCTTTAAAAACTTTAACAATTTCACCTGCAACCTGTGTGCTTTGAATATTCTTTGCTAGAATTTGCAATATATTAACCAACTGAATATTGATAAAAAAAAAATTATAGCTAGGGTTAATAGAAACAATGACATTTTCTTTATGAATACAACCATGAACTTGTAATATAGATTTTCCACATTAAAATAAACCCTTGTTGCTCTTTTTATCCTTACTTTTTTTCATGAAACCACCTATCTAACGATATTTGTTCAAATTCTCCATTGGAGAATGTCATCATCTCCTTATAATCAAACAATTTCCACCAAATGGAAGCATGACCTTGTAAATTGTGAGCTACCCAATGGGGCAAATTATCTTTGCATGCTGACTTTCTTTCTTTAATGAATGTTTCAATACTAGGTCCATCACATTTACCTATAAAATACATCTTTCTATGAAATATCTCAAAAATAGAACAAGGGTTTTAAAAATAAATCACTACAGAAAATCACGGCTTTTGCTGGAAAAACCTTGAAAACCGTTGAATTTAAAATGCTCATAACTTTACTTCCCGGACTCTATTTTGGTCAATTTGTTTTTTGAACTTGAGTATTTTTCTGGGAGGAATTCAAATATCCATTGTTTTTGGCCAAATTATACACATAAAGTTTCATATATGAACCTAAAGTGTGTCTCCCTCTTTTTTCCCTAGAAAATAAAATTTGGAAAAACAGTGAAAAATTCTTACCTTATTTCGCCAAGGAAATTGCTCTGATACCACTTGTTAAGTTCCTGAATATATATGAATATGAATATCAAAATAAACCCACAATATCAACAAGAATAAACCAAGTCATTCACTAAAACAATGAACACAAGAAATAGTCAAAACCCTTGAGGTAGGGTAACACCATATATTATTCCTTAAGCAAGAATGCACTCCTCAAACAATGCTTGATACATTAACAATATTCTTCACTATTCTTCATTACATTGCTTACACTTCTTTATATAGCTCTCTCTATCTCCTACGAACCTTCTAGAAAGCATTCTCACATTTATTGCATCTAACTACCATAGTGGACCTAGTCCACCTTACATTGAATGACCACATTCTCATATATTAAATCACTTCCAATAATAATACATAACCACATTCCCATTGGGTACCTCCCTAGGTACCCCATATTACCTCCCTAAGTATACTACAACAAGCCCTCCATAGAGTGTTTTTTCCCGAAAATTTGGAGATGGGTGTCATTAAAATGTTCCGTGCATCATGGATGGGCCTTCATTCCTTGACCATATTCATGGTAGGGAAACAACATCCTCAGGTCCTTAACGTCAGCCTATGGAGAGAAACAAGAGCCTCTATACCTAAACCTATATTTTCAGACTCAAGATATATGTACAAATCCTCTAACCTCTACATAATATGACCTCTAGTGGTTAACAAACATCTCCAAGGTTTGTATAGGAACCATGAATAGGTTACTTGTGCAAAAATAATGTGTCTATAGGTTTATCCATGTCACAAGAGGAGAATAATATGCTTTTTCCCCTAAATTATTCTTTTCGGGCTCAATCCCATGAACAACACCTACTACCCACAAACCTTTTATGGTTATAGTGTTGACATAACCTATAGTAACCACACAAAACCCTTACATGTTATCTCTATGCTACTTTAGGATACATGTAATGCCCCCTTTTCTGGCTACCAAGGTTTATTGCTATTAAGAGAAGGTTATAACACCACTCTATACATAACTCATACAGGTATTATAGAATGCACACACATTTAAACAATTAAACTAATTTAAGGACAGAATAAAACATATTATTTACTACTATAATTAACAATCCATAACATTCCATCTTAATTCATATACACAGCGGAAATCATGATAACATAAGTAGGAGAGTCATGCAAAACATGATTAAAACATAATCAAATACTTATCTTTTAACAGTGGTAGAATCCACCAACCAAGTGCAGGCCTTCCACGAAACTCCCAGCCTTAGACCACACTGCTCATCATCTCAATAGTGGGTCACCCCCGAGCTGGGACTAAGCTCCACCCC
>SNQJ01S0054082.1:41808-54610 GCA_010110895.2 Picea sitchensis
AAACTTCCCTAAGGAGGTCTACATGGGTCAGAGTTCCTCCAAGAAGGTATGATGATTTTGTTTCGTCGGTTTCTTTAAGTAATAATGATGATGAACCTTCATGCTATCATGAAGCTATGAAGGGTTCTAACAATCATAAATGGAAAGAAGAAATGAAGGATGAAATGAAGGCATTAGAGAGGAACGCCACATGGGACCTAGTAGAACTTCCAAGAGACAGAAAAACTGTAGGTTGCAAGTGGGTCTACAAGCTCAAGAAGGGTGTTGATGATAAGGTGGAAAGGTACAAGGCAAGGTTGGTTGTGAAAGGATATTCTCAGAAAGAAGGTATTGACTTTCATGAGATTTTTTCACCAGTTGTAAAGACTATTTCAATTTGAATTGTGTTAGCATTAGTTGCATTGCTTGATTTGGAGTTGGAGTAGTTAGATGTTAAGACTTCTTTCTTACATGGATATTTGGATGAGGAAATTTACATGGAACAACCAAAATGGTTCGTTTAGAATCACAACAAGAAATATTTTTGTAGGCTTAAGAAATTATTGTGTGGTCTGAGGCAGTCTCCCAGACAATGGTACAAGAAATTTGACTCTTTCATGGTGAGACAGAATTATACAAGGAGTGTGTATGATCATTGTGTCTACTTTAATAATTTGAATAATGGAATATTCATTATCTTAGTATTGTATGTTGATGGTATGTTTTTAGCAAGCAAAAGCATAACTGAGAACAATAAGTTAAAGGCTCAGATGGATAGGACGTTCGATATGAAAGATCTAGGAGTAGCAAGGCAGATTTTGGGTATGGAGATATTCAAAGATAGGAGGAATGGTAGGCTTTGGTTGTCACAACAGAAGTATGTTGAGAATATACTTTTGAGGTTTGGTATGAATGATATGAAACCAGTTTCAGTCCCTTTGGCTTCCCATTTTAAGCTTTCTTCAATTTTATGTCCTAGTACAAAAGAAGAAAATGAATATATGTCTCAAATACCATATGATAATGCAGTAGGAAGTTTAATGTATGTGATGATTAGTACAAGGCCAGACATTTCACATGCATTTGGGGTAGTCAGCAGGTATATGGAAAATCTAGGTAAAGAGCACCGGAACCAGTGAAATGAGTGCTTCGGTATTTGAGAGGCACAAGTGATTATTGTATCACCTATAACAATGGTTGTGAATTAATCTGTGGATATGTTGATTCTGATTTTGCAGGTGATCTGGACAAGAGAAGGTCGAATTTAGGGTATGTCTTTACTCTTGCAGGTGGAGCTATTAGTTGGATGTCAAAGCTAAAAAACATTGTTTCTTTATCCACTACAGAAGCAAAATATGTAGTTGCTTCACATGCTTGCAAAGAGGAAGTGGTTGAAAGGCTTTTTTGGTGAGTTTGGAAGGATGCAGGACAATGTAAAGTTACTTTGTGAAATTCAAAGTGCTATTCACTTGCTAAGAATCCAGCCTACCACAGTAAAACTAAACATATACCTATCAAGTACCATTTTGTAAGACAGGTCATCGACGAACGTGGAGTCTCTCTTGAGAAAGTGCATACAAAAAAGAATTGTGCAGACATGTTCACAAAACCAGTACTATTAGAGAAGCTACGATGGTGCTTGGCTTCTCTTGGCTTGCAGAAAAAGTAATGAACAAAGAACGAGCAAGGTATCAGGTTAATTGTTGTTAAGGTGGAGATTGTTGGAAACTGGTGACAACAAATTCTTCCATGATTAGGATTTCAGATCCTATAATCCAACGTTGGTTGTAATCAATACACCCAAGTTAGAATATGGATGAGATTGCATTTAATAATCAGTTTTCCTGTGTAAATGTATATAAAATTATGTAAGTCTGTAGAGGCAGACAAGGAGTGTGAGTAAGTTGTTGTAATCTCCATGATTTGAATAATAAGACAACCAATACCTCTGCTTGGTGGAATTAGCCTAGCCCAACATCTGGGTGAACCACGTAAATCTCTGTGTTTCTTGTCTACGTATTTATAAGTTGTCTTATATGATATTTTTGTTTCCGCATTTACAAATATAATAGATAATAGAGAGTCTGTGCCATTTTGGAGGCCCTCAACAGTTTGAGGGAAGGAGTGATTCTTCTGTATTATAAAGGGGATTGCATAATCTATTACTTTCTAAAGAGGGGAGGGAAGCAATTTAAAAAAGCATGCCTGATCCGGGTTTCGTTTCTGCATTTATTGGTGTGGCTATCGATAGGGCAATCCGACAGATTGTTGATAGCATCAATATTGTTGTACGCTACATGGAAGAGTTGGCGTCCCTGAAAGATCTGGTAATGAGAATATATCCTATCATCAGGGAGATCCAACAACATCGGCAGGAATTGAACAAGAATAAAGATAATAACGCTCAGTTGTTAATGAATGGCTTAAAGATCTGGATGAGCTTCTACAACAAGCATCAACAATGGTGAAACAGTGCACAATACCAACCTGGAACGTTTGTTCTCGCTATCAAACGAGCACGCGAATCACCTGTTTGATATCAAATATCAACAAACATCTAACAGTGTCAGCTTTGATTCAGATGGCCCAAATTCAAGAACTAGAAGCTGGGAAGATGAAAGAAAGCATAGAAGCTCATATGGATTCAGCAAGCACTTCCCAAGCTTCTCATGCTCCAACTGGCACCGCAAGGACGAAATTGATCGACGAACCCCTTATCGTTGGACAGGATAAAGCCATTACAAATCTTGACAAATTGATCATAGATGATTGAGAGGCCAAGAGCATTGGCGTGCTTGGCAAGGATGGCTCTGGAAAAAATATTCCATAACTTTGGATAACTGTTTCGCAAAGTCCATCTGTTACATGTCTTAGGAACGAGTTGTATACATAAATAACCTTACAAACAAATGTAGATTTGAGTAAAATTATGAAGGAAGAAGATGTGAAAATATTGTTGAACGAGACACTGCAACAGAGTAGGAGGTTTTCATTTTTCTTAGATGATGTATGGGAAATCGATGCTGCGGAATTGTTGGAGGGACTCGGTATACTAAGACCTGTAACTGTGCACCGCCACTCCAAACTTGTTGTCAGTTCCAGGTATCGCAGTGCATTGTTAAAAATGGGGGTTGGAGATAAGTACACATTAACAATGGGAGACTTGATCTAAGATGAAAGTTGGAAGTTGTTTTCTTTCCACGCTTTTCCCTATAACAAAAGGAATCCGCCTGCAAACATCGACGAGATAAAGGCCAAGCTCGTCTATAATAAGTGTGGCGGGCTTCCCCTTGCAATTAAAGTGATCGGGAGGGTAACGGCGGGTACTACTCATCCACACCAACGGGAATGGGTTTCCCAATGTCTTCCCAACACTGACAACGTCTATGATCGCTTAAGGTTGAGTTACGACGCACTAGGCAAGGAGGACGTTCATTTGCAGTTATGCTTTCTGTACGTAGCTACAACCTTCCTAGAAGACAAGATTATTTCCATCTACGAGATCATTCAAAGATGGATAGGAGAAGCACTGCTCCCAAACAAGATTCCACAGGGTCGCCTTCAGCTCGGCTATGACCCATTCGAGATCGGAAAGAGTTATCTCAATCTTCTGGCAGATCGTGGCTTGATTGAACCGATCATGAGAGGCGTTGATGGGAAGGTATAATACTTCAGGGTGCATGACGTCCTCCGTGATTTGGGAATCTGAATTGCAGAAATGGAAGAAAAAATCTACTGCCGCGTAGATTGCAATTTGACTACTTTAAAAAAAAATGAATGTTCTGGATGCACTCGGATTTTTCTGAGCGACAACCAATTGACTTCTCTTCTGAAGTCCTGGAGAGCTCCACATGTATCTTCATTGTTACTACCTGGGAACATATATTTAACAAAAGTTCCAAATACGATCATGAGAAGTATGACCTCTCTTAAGTTTTTGGATTGGAGTGGCACATTAGTGCAGACATTGCCAAAGAGTGTGGACGATTTGAAACAACTAGTATGTCTTGCTTTAATAGCCTTGCCCCTCAAGAAATTGCCTCGAAAATCTTGTAAGGTTGGAGATCCTGGATGCCATCTTTTCTTCTATCACAACATTACCGTGTAGCCTTCATAAGTTGACATCGCTAAGGTATTTAGACACCTGTTGTAAAGATATATAATATCTACCCAACAACATCTCCAGGCTCACCTCTTTGTAGCATTTGTTGTTGTATGGATGCACCACTCTATGGAAAACAGATAAACACAAGAGGTACAGAAGAGCTTCATGCATTAACAGTTTAGCTACTCTGAATCAACTCAAAATGTTATCCCTTACAAATAATGGGGATATTATCAATCAGGGCACATTAAGGAGCATGACCCAAATGGACACTATGCAGATCACACTCACAAACATGGAATGTCTACCACATGACATAACCAACATGTCAAAGCTGAGAAGATTAGTACTAGAATGCTCTTGCTCGGTTAAATTGGACAATAATTTTTGTAATTTTCAAAATATAGGTAATCTTGAATTAAGTGATTGTGGCATGTTGGAAGAGCTTCCACATTTACATAAGTTGAAAAGTTTAAAACAATTAAGGATAATTAGGTGTCCTAAGTTAAGCAAGTTATATGAAGAATTTGGGGAAAATGAGGCATTTCCTTTGTTGGAAATATTTTCACTTGTTGGATTAGATAAGTTAGAGGAATTGTCAAAGATAGAAGAATCAATGGCTTCACTTCAAATATTCACAATAAAGAAATGCCAAGCATTGACAATGTTGGCACTTAGTTATTTGGAATTGAAAACACTTCAAAAATTAAGAATTTATGGTTGTCCAATGGCAGCAGAATATTTAAAGAGATTTGAAAGAGTAAAGACTATGGTGTAAGTGGTGACAATGTCTAGAGAAGATAGTGAAGAAGCTAAAAAAAAAATACCTTCATGTGAAGGGACAAATGACCAATTGGTTGTATGGACAATTTTGGTGTGATGAGCTTTTTCTTTTTCTTAAAAACCTAGAAGCGTTTTAATACATAAATATATTATTCATATTTTGTTTTTGATATTTAACATTTTATATTTTCTAAAATCATGACAAAAATATTGATGATGATAATGATAATGATTATTATTATTATTATTATAATTATTTGTAGTTTTTAACTTTATTTTGTTTTAATAATTCTATTAAGTCTATCCAAACTTTTTTAATATAGATTTTCATAAAAATAAAATACATTATTACATTTATAAAAATCTCTTATTAAAAAGTTTAGGATAATTTATCTTTTAGTTAAAAAAAATCTCAATCTCCACTGATGAAATCATTTAGTAGTGGCTGGCCTACCATCGTAATTGTAAGCATATTTTCTTATTTTCTAAACATATCTGATTTTCAATATTAACTTCCTTACCTTTTTTAATAAATGCATTTATCATTATTGAATCTGTTTTCACTTCTATGTAATATAGCTATCAAATTACAGCATGACCTTGACCTTATCAAATGACACATTGGGTTTTCAAATTACCATTTTAGATTTACTGCTCTCAAAATGACTGTTTCACAACTACCTAATGGCGTTATCAAATTAGAGCGTCGCGTGAATGTCACCACAATTTCGTTCCGACCGGTTATGATCTAACAAATTACCGCGTTGGGTTTGCTTCACCACATTTTCCCTTTCGTTTATGATGTAACAAATGACGTCATCGGGTTAGTCTCAAAATGTTTTCCTTCTGGTTATGATCTACCAAATTACTGCGTCGCGTTAGCCGGGCCACGTTTTCCTTCACGTTATGATCCACGCGTTAAAAGTTTAAGAATAATTGCGTCAGAGTTTTACACATTTTCCTTTCGGTTGTGATGTATCAAATTATTGCATCGGCTAAGTTTCGCTCTATCAAATTACTGCGTCAGAGTTTTACCACGTTTTCCTTTTGGTTAGGTTAAAGTTTAAGAATAATACTGCGTCATAGTTTTACCACGTTTTCCTTTCGGCTAGGTTCTACGCGTTAAATTCTAAGAATAATTGGTTTAGAGTTTTAAAACAAAACAAATATAAATAATCTATGTTGCACGGGAATTGCTTTTGATATCTGAGTTTTTCAAGTTCCAGGAGCTTGAAAATTAGTTGGGAAAATCTCCAATTAGTTGGGAACTTTTTTGAGAACTTGGAAGATTTTTTGGGAGCTTCAACATCAAAGAAATGAGAACTTGAGAACCTGTTTCCTAAACAAAGAGCTTTAAATTAGAATTATATTAAATTAAAATATAAATATATTTAGTCCATTATTACAAATACATAATTTCTTACCAATAATTTATTTATATTTATTCAAAATATTACCATAAAACTAAGACTAAACTATAGATAAATATTATTTCAAAAATTAATCAAGTAAAAAGACTTAATAATACTCACTTTATAGTTGTGTATATGAAAAACATTTAATACATCTATGTTTTCCTTCAAATTCAAACTAAACATGAAAGTCCAATAAATCAATATTGTATCCACTACAAGCCCTTCAAATTCAAACTAAACATGAAAGTCCAATAAATCAATATTGTATCCACTACAAGCATTTGTTCCACTGTGTAGATATAATTGATTTTTATTGTATTTTCATATTAGAAGAGTAGTACTATTTTGTTTTTTCCAATAAAAAAATAATAATGCTTCAAATTTACAAATATATTTAAACTTTATATATGTCAAGTTTAATTTTAAAAAGATGTTAAAATTGTAAATATGTATTTTCATTTTTGTTTCTCATTTTCTAATGGAATATTTAGGGATATTAAAGTTTCAGTATTGTGTTAAATATATTCATATAATTATTAGAACAAATTAAATTAGTCATTTTAATATTGTAGTTGTTGCAATAGGAGAAACATTGTACTCTATTGACCTTCAATTTGATTGAAATAAGATTTTAAATGTATCAATATCTCTATATATTGTAATATAAAGTATCATTGTAATTTAAAATATTTTTTATATTTTTTTAATATATATTATTGTCACTCCCAAATTCACTTTTTCTGTAAATTTGAGAGAAACTTCTGATAGTTCAAGACACTCATATCCAAATTCCCAACGTTCCCACATTTCAAAAACTCGTGCAACATAGTAAATAGTAAATAATAATAATACTAATAATAGGTTTCAATTTTATTATATGATAATAAGAAACTTGTTATAAATTATGAGTTGGGAATTGGATGAGGGTTAAAAACAAAAATCATGCTTCTCAATCACTGAGCTAAATCCAATTAATTTATAATAAATTAACCATATCATAAATTAATAATATTATAGATTTACTCATATAATCGCCTAAAAATTATTATAAAATATAATTAATATTCTTAAAAAAAAATAACTCTAATCTTTTTTATAAATAAAATTATAATTTTATATAAAAAAATATTAATAAAAAAATATATAATTAATAAATGAATAATTATTTATATATTTTATTTAAAAATAATTTTTAATAATTAAATATTTGATTAATAAATGAATAATCTTATATATATATTATATTGAAATATTTAGAACTTTCAAACATGAGTTCAGTCTTATTACAAAATTATTGAATAAATTGTTTTTATTTATATTGATTTAATTTCATTTTAATTAATTCAAAATAATTATTTTTATCTTAATTAATAAAAACCTTAGATCTTTCAAACATGAGTTCAGTCCTATTACAAAATTATTGAATAAATTGTTTTTATTTATATTGATTTAACTTCATTTTAATTAATTTAAAATAATTATTTTTATCTTAATTAATAAAAACCTTGTATATTCAATATTTTCTATAAAATTTTAACTCTTTAACATATTAATAATTTTTTTTAAATACCAATTATATTTTATTCTAAATCATATTAAGATATTAGACTTAATAACTTAAATTGAATATTAGACTTAATACATTCTTTTTCAAAGCCTCGTAAATATATTATCTTTCATGATTTTTTTTTATAAAAACCAGGTGTCCATAAATAACTTGGTTCGGGTTCATTCCCAACACCATGATACAGTAGGAGCATGGAAGTTGGAACCTATATGACATGTTCTTTTCATCGTGAGCCACATGTTGCGGATAAGGACCTATGAGTTCGATTACAAAAGGAATCCTTGGCTTAGCTTTAGAAGGCGATTTGCTTGAAGAATTATTGTGCAAAAGTCACATGGAAGCTAAAAGGATAATGCTTTTTAAACATGTTGTATTTTTAATTTTTTCGTTTTCAATGTTTTGTATTATAGAACTTGAATTTTTATTAGAGGTTTATATTGGATCTATTAATTTTTGTAATAGTGTTGTTGATAATGTAAATAGAACTTTGGAGACACACTTTTATTTTTTTTATAAGAAAATTTTCATTTAAATGTAAAGTATATGTTTAAATCTACATATAGATATACATATGTTTTCAATGTTTTGTATTATAGAATTTGAATTTTTATTAGAAGTTTCTATTGGATTTATTAATTTTTGTATTAGTGTTGTCAATCACATAAATAAAACTTTAAAGACATATTCTTTAGAACTTATATATATATATATATATATAAATATATAAATCTTCATTAAACTATGAAGTATGTGTTTAAATATACATATAAAAATTGTATGTATGATCAATAACAATTTATAAGTTAATAAATCCAATATAAATTTTAATAAAAAAAATCATATTTTATAATATAAAATTTTGAAAATAAAAATTTTAAAAATACAATATAGTACAAAGCATTGCATAGCCTTGTGACTATACATAATAGTTCATGAAATAAAGCCCCTTTCTAATCTTAGGCTAAAGATTCCATTTTTAATTAATGTCTAATCTTATGCTAAAGATTCCTTTTTTAATTTATGAACGACCAAAGATTCCTTGCATAATTGATGAGCTCATAGGTTCATATGGGCAACATGTGGCTCAACATCAAAGAGATATGCCTTAAACGTTCAAGCTTCCGTGTTGGTAATGAATCATGATGTCTAGAATTGAGAATGAACCCAAAGCAAGTCGCTTGATGGAGACCTAGTTTCAATGAAGAATAAGTGTAAATTGAAAATCTTATTATTGTTCTTCTGTTTCCATTTTCTTTAAGTGTTTCTCTCGGCATCATTAGTTGCATCTCCATTTCCTTGAGTTTTGTTTCAATAATACTTGAAACTTTATATGATTATTAAAATTGAATGTTGTTTTCAACATTGAGGTGTTTAATATTTTTTTTTATGTTTAATAGAAAATATTAAATTAAAAAAAATAAAAAAGTTTGAAAACTATTGTTTTCAATATGATAAATGTTTTGATATTCAATAATTATGCATATTACACATTTGTTATTTTCTATGTGATTAAAAAAATGTTTTTTTTATTAAAATATATAATTAAGAAAATCAATTCATGAATCAATGCAAATTTAATGAAATTTTAGTTAAATCTATATTTTGCATTTTGAAATACCAATTTTAAGCTATTTACCAAGAGTTTAGCATGAAATATGTTTCACGTTGTATCATCTAAATGGATTAGTGGTTGGAGATGAACCACTAAAATTGCTACCCACATATAAATGTCAATTAAATAGTATTATGCTATTTTTTTTATTCAACAATGTTATTGTTTCATTTCAAGATTTTAGGATTTATAGACTTCTTCTCCTAAAGAGAAGGGAATAGGGATAACCATTTCATACCTTGTGCATTATAACTACAACACTCATCCACTTGAGCTAAGCCATGAATTGAAATAATCATTCCATACTTGATACATTATAACCACAACACTCATCACTTAAGCTAAAGCATCAAACTAAAAATAATCATACTATATCCAAATCAGTGTAAAATTTATATATAATCTAAAATATTGAACTATTTTGATTGGAGTGTTATCCCAACTTCCTATATAATCTAGGAATCCTTGACTATTTTAGTTGGATTGTTATTTCAACTTCAAACAGTCACGTGATAGTCCAAATTGTACTCGCAATTTAAGTTCAGTAGTGTCAAGATTTTTCGAACAAAAGGAAACTCTTCCACTGGCTGATAAGCTTTCGGCTAAATCTTTTCACTGTTTTTTGCGAAATCAAATATATAAATATGAATGACGTTGACAACAACATTACGTAGGGTTTTCTTTTCAAAAGAAGACTTATTAAGGAAATGAGTGTTGTGGTGATAGTGTAAAAAAGAGGAAGAGGATTCATAGAAACGTTAGAGACAAATGTCAGGAAAGAAACCTCAAAAATAAATGGCTTGTTTTATATTGCAAGCGTGAAATGAGCCAGTCTTCATGTGTGAAAAGAGGGATAGCTTGAATGACAAAATCGTGACATGCTTGATTTCTCCGTCAATCAGTGGAATCTGTAACGCTTCAATCCGAGGATAACTTTATTTTTTCAAAGATAATAAATAATTTGATGTGATGTTTATTATCAACTAAGATAATAACAGGTACTGAGTCATACCAGTGTTATGCAACGGATTTAAATCTGGTTAGATTCTTAGAAGTCGTTTGACTTTTTCATGGGTTTCAAAAGTTTATTTTGAAAGTTTTATTTCATTGTAAATGTTTTTAAATAAATTTTTAATTTAATAAATTTTAAATATTAGCTTTAAATAAACTTTTAATTTAATAAATATTAAATATAAAAATTTAATAAAAAAAAGTTTAGATAAATAATTTTTAAAATAAGATAAATAAACTTGTCTAAAATAAGATAATGATGAAGTTGAAACTCAAACATATTTTATTTTGAAGTAATAAAATTTTAAATATTAAATTACAAAATTCCAACAAAAAAAAATTGGTTATATAAATAAATTTGTTTAAAATAAGATAATGATGATGTTGAAACCCAAACGTAAGTTAATGCAAACATTTTCTGACCCCAATGGTTAGCTTACTCAATTTAATCATCCACCTAGTCTATGTTGTTGATGGGAAAACCATCAATCACAAAACCAAATTCAATAGTCTATGTTGTTGATGGGAAAACCATCAATCACAAAACCAAATTCAATTGAGTCCTTCAACATTATAAGGTATTATTGTGGTTCGTCATTGAGTCACTCTCCATCCAAATAATTTAGGGAGAAAGGGGGATCATGAACGGTTTTTATTGGAACAAATAACTCTTACACAATCATATTCTATGAATTGACAAGAGAAAGGGAAACACTCTTACAAGCACTTGCAACTCTTGATAGTTATATCTAAGAAACCCACTACTCTACACGCTATGTCAAAAAGAACATAACAACACAAAACATCAAGATATATAATTAAACAAGAATCAAATAGGAGGCTTACCATTCTATAGATAAGAACGTGATTCCTTTTCCATATTTCATGTTGGAAAATAGACCATTATCGTGGCATCCTACACCCTAGAGTTCAACATAATTAAAACTCTAATACAATACACATTATCCTTTCCCATCATTGCTATATTTAGTTGAAATAGGGAGACACATACAATAAGTGATCATCCAATCTCAAGCCATCTTACTTAGTTGGAAATCACATCTCTACGTACTAATGAACAATTTTTTTCCTTATCTAACAATAACACTAGAGATCCACAATAGCTTCATTTAGGGCTTAAGCCTCTTGTTTCCTCCCAGACCATCTTTAGAAATTAAACACCATTTATAGTGCACAAAAACTACTCCTGGTATTGGTATCCCACTCAGATGCTAAAGAAACCTAACCATGTCCAAATAAATTATTCATGTTGTGGGCCTGCTAAATATTCTCATGCAAGGCATGTATTGTGGTTAACCATGATACATGTATTGTAGTGTCCCCAAGGCCGAGCCCCGTTGTAAACCATGTTTTGAAAGGAATTGTAATTATGTTTTATAGGCTGGTCAGCCAAGTTTTTATAAGTTGGAGGCTTATGTGTTTGTTAGGCCAAAGAGCCTGAGTGTTGAAGGCCAAGAGCTTGTTGTTGTATATGTAATCACGCAGAACAATTAATAAAACATAAACACCGCCATGTGCAGACCGACAACGATGAATGAGTGAAGGGGGACTAAGCATCCATAGGGTGGGCAAGGAATTAGGGGCTGGAAGGTGGGAAAAGGGGCTAAGTGTTGAGCCTAGGGGGCTTAAGCCTGAGAACAATATTTTAATATTATCCCAAAAGACATGTGCATTTATGTTTTATCCTAAGTTTCTGGCAAAGGGAGAACATGTAAGGGAGATGCGTGCTGGTGGAACACATGCAGTTTCATGGGTGACAAGTGTCAACCCTGATGCATGCAAATAAAATGTCCAGGGTGAGCCGTGAGAAGGGTTCCTTCCCCATTCTACCCGATTGTCTGAATGCGTACGGAGCCCTAGATAGTACTACCAACCTGACTCCTGCAGAGAACCTTCGTGCATCCCTGTGATTCGAAAGGTCTGTGTCTGGCTCTGAGAAAACCGGTGTGTATATTCCCTGAATGAGAAGCTTGCGTGGATTTGGGGAGAGAGTCTGTGTTTGTTCTGGAAAGTTGGTACACCCCTTCTCTGTTCTAAACCGGAAAGTCAGAATCAACCCCTACGTGGATGACTCGTCACGCATCCTTGAGAATCCAGAATGTGAGTTTATTCTGTGTTGCCAAATTGAGAAAACAGAAGTGTCTCGTCCCTGCTAAGCCTGGTTATGCTGTTGCACCTATCTGGAGCTGCCCTGGGGGGGTTCGTGTCTAGATTCTCGTGGATTGTGGTGGACGTGTAGTGTTTGACCCTATGTGGCTTGTTGGCCAGTTTGTACAACACTCTCTTCAGGAGAGAGAGGTGGTTGAAGT
>SNQJ01S0054083.1:19463-45012 GCA_010110895.2 Picea sitchensis
TAAATGGATGGTATCAAAATGGAATATTATTCGATGATGTATTTGTTGGATTATTACAGTATTGGATCATGGCATGACTCCGACGTAGAGACTCCAAAATTCAACAAGAACCATTGATCATAATATGGGCAAGGTCAAACCTCAACCATAGATCAAAGGGGGGTCCTTCTCAAGCAAGAAAAAAAGGGAAGTGGCATCAGTGTAGCATGTCAATCCAACATGGTAGTCAACGTGTCCCAAAGGGTGACACATGTCATCCTAAAAATTGTAGGAAGGACTGAGTGGGAATCTTTGTCGGTATTAAACCCTAGAAAAAGTGTCTTAATCCTAGTTGTCAGATATACAGGTCAAATTATATGAACCGTGTTAAGAACCTGAATAGATATACAAACATAATCACCACAAATATTGAATACACAATAGATCCACAGAGCAATATAGAAGAACAATATGCAAAATCTATTTTATTACTATCAAACCCTTGAGGTAGGGAAACACCATATAATGGATCATGTTATGGAAGGGCTCCTCTCCCATTCACTTGCCTCTTCGAGGGGACATCATCCTATTGAGCTACAACTCCAAATAAAATACTTCTCTTCATGTCCCATTACATTGTTTGAACCTCTTTATATAATGCTACCATCACCTAAGAATATTCTAGAGGAGGAATCTTCTAGAAGTAGAACCTTCTAAGAAGTTCTCTTACATTTATTATATCTAGCTAGCCATTTATTATATCTAACTACCATAGTGGGACTTATTTAATAATATAGTGGACCTAGTCCACCTTANAAGAATATTCTAGAGGAGGAATCTTCTAGAAGTAGAACCTTCTAAGAAGTTCTCTTACATTTATTATATCTAGCTAGCCATTTATTATATCTAACTACCATAGTGGGACTTATTTAATAATATAGTGGACCTAGTCCACCTTACATTGAATGGCCTACACTATTATCATTATGGGCCCTCTGGGCCCCCACTACTACCTCTCTAGCTACCTAAAATTCCATCCCCCTTATGAAATCGTTGTCCTCAATGCTTGATGTACAACCATATACTAGGGTCTAATGGATAATTGTGGACCATAATGTTGAAGAAGAATAGAGAACCAAGGTCTCATGTAGAAAGGAAACCCACCATGATAAATTAGTCCAACCACCATTATAAGCCCGGGTCCCATGTCCAAGTTCTCATGTGAACTCCCAGTGAAATATTTTGGAACCCAATAACCAACTCAAAATGATGCTCCAAAGACTGAGACCTGGCATGTGGATCCAAATAAGAAGATCCATCCACATAGTGGAAAAGGGCCGTAATAGAATTTGGAAGGAATAATATCACTGTATAATATGAAGTATGGACACTGGTAATAATCATTGGCTCTCAATTTGTCACATTGATGATCTCTATAGAAGGTGGATTAGAGTCATCAAATAAAATATGAAAGTGGTTGTCATCCCAAAAATGACAACTATCCATATACCAATCATCACAGTTGGCCTCAAAATCATACCAAACATATATTTCTTTATTATATTCATCCATGATGTCCACCATAAGAAATCTCTCCTGCATGTTATCCAATGAATCTTGAATACTACAAAAACTATCATTGAGGACATTGGCAAGGTCATGAAATCTAGCATCCAATGTGTCATACAATTGGGATTTGAATGCTTCAGTAATTTGTATAATTTCTTTGAGAGTTTGAGAGGAAATATCCATATGAGAACCCTATGAACACTTTGGTCTTGCAACCATCATGAAAAAACCCAAAAAATAGAACAATAAGTTACGGCAGAAAATCACAGTTTTTTCTGGAAAACCCTAAAAAACAGTTGAATTTAAAATGCTCATAACTTCACTTCTTGAACTCTGTTTCAGCTGATTTATTTTTTGAAATTGGGTAAAATTGTCAGAGGAACCCAAATATGTAATTTTTTTGGGCAAATTCGGCCTCCAACTTCTACAGAAAAAAAAAATTGCGTCGCCGTCTCTAGAAAAAAACCCTAAAAAATTGCAGATTTTAAAACTTCAATATATTGAATTCTCAGACTCCGTTTTAGATGATTTTTTTTCAACTTGGGTGTTTTTCTAAGAGGAAATAAGATCTACAACCTTTTTCTGCAAAAATTTCATATAAATATACCTAAAATTTATGGAATGTCGTGACCCTTTTTTTTCTTCTCCGAAAAAACAAATCTGCAAAAATAAAAAATATTTGCCCACAATGTCTGCCAAAGAAAGTGCTCTAATACCACTAGTTAAGAACCTGAATAGATATACAAATAAAATCACCACAAATACTGAATACACAATATATCCACAGAGAAATATGTAAGAACAATATGCAAGATCTATTTTATTACTATCAAACCCTTCAGGTAGGGCAACACCATACAATGGATCCTATTATGGAAGGGTTCCTCTCATGTTCACTTGCCTCTTTGAGGGGAATCCTCCTATTGAGATACAAATACAAATACAATACTTATCTTTATGCCCAATTACATTGTTTGAACATCTCTATATAGTTCTACCATCACCTAAGAACATTTCAGTGGAGGAATCTTCTAGAAGTAGAACCTTCTAAGAAGTCCTCTTACATTTATTATATCTAACTACTCATTTATTATATCTAACTACCATAGTGGGCCTTATTTAATAATATAGTGGACCTAATACACCTTACATTGAATGGCCTCCACTATTATCAATATGGGCCCTATGGGCTCACACTACTACCTCTCTAGCTACCTAACACAAAACTTACCTCTTCATCTTGCACATGCTTCAGAAATTATTTTTCTCTGACCAAAAAAACTTTTGGACTTGTCTGCTCCTCTACTCTCTCATATTTAATAGGAATATGAGTATGTATTCTTCCTTGTTTCTCAAATTTAAAAGTATTCTATCTTCCATTTTACATCACATTTATGTCATATTGCCACGATCTTCCCAACAACACATGACAGACATCCATTGAAATAACATCACATAGAATCTGATCCTTATAATTTCCAATTTGGAAACCAACTATGCACTATTCATTCACCAATACTTGATGCCATTTTTTCAGACAAGAAACTTTATAGGGTGTAGGATGCATCTCCTTCTATATTCCTAGCTTCTCAACCATTTCCACAAAAACCAAATTATCAGTACTACCATTATCAATAATCAATTTTCAGCACTTACCTTTTGATTTACACATTGTTCAAAACAGATTTTTCCTTTGTGTTGGCTCATGTACTTCTTTCTTGATTTCCGTAAAATTCTTGTCATCAATAAGGCTTCTCCTACATTTGGAACTTCAATATTTTCCTTAGGTACTCTTGGCTCATTTCCTTCTTGTGTAATCTAGACATTCCCTTTCCTTGTATCATTCTCTCAACAATCCCATGACATATGTCATGTCTTACCATGAGTATAACATATGATTTCATATTCTCAACCTCTCTGAAAATATCTTCTTCCTCTTCCTCTTGAGGATTGTTCTTGTTGATTTGATGTATCAACTTCTTCCTTCTAAGCTGAAAACTTATTCTTCCCAACTTCATGTCCCTTACCTATGTAATATTGACCTTTCCCTTTTCATAAATTATGTCTTCTATTGAGTTTCTCTTCTACCTTTAAGCACATTAGTATTCCTCCTCCACTATATTTTTTGATAAGAGACTCAATTCATCTTGAATTTCTAGTCTGATACCATTCATATACCTTTCTACCTTCTCAGAATTATCCTCAGTATATCTAGCTCTAATGTTTACCTTGTAAAATTCCTCAGTGTACTCTCTAACAGTTAACAATCTTTGTCTTAGATTTTTCATTTGTCTAGACAAGGTAAGATGATAGTCTTTAGGTAAGAATTTACCTTTCAACTTTGCAACCATTCTAACCCAATTTATGATTGGTTGTTTGTTATTTTTCTTTCTCTCTTCTTAAACACCATCACACCATAAAAAAATATGCCCCTTCATCTTTGTGACTCTAAAATTCATCTTCTTCTCATCAGGAACCTCATCATAATCAAAGTGTTTGTCTAACACATTGATCTAATTAACCAATGCTTCTAGATTTAAACCTCCATTGTATGAAACTATCTTTGTTCTAGATTTTGAACTAGCTCCCATAACTGCTTTTAGTAATTTGAGTCCAAGGTTTTCTTTTGTCATTTCTTCTTCTTATGTGTAACCCTCTTTCTTAGGTTCTCTGGAATCACCTACTTCAGGATCTCTTATTCCATCATTTCTTAAGGATTCAACTTCTGCATGCAAAGCTCTCATTTCCTCCATCACCTCTGCATTTGCAACTAGTCTACCTCTATGACCTCCTCTGCCATGTCCTCTTTAGAACTAAAATGCCATTTCAGATTGAGAATTAATACAATATTGAATCCCTCCTACTTCTATCAATGGAAGAGGTGAGAATTAAATTATCCCTTTCATACATCTACATGAAACACAATATTCCTTCTCTGATACCACTTAAGGCAAATTCTTCCAATAAAACCTTACAATATACCCACATAATTATATTTTAATTGTAGGTCTACAGGAACCGTTAGATCTAAATATCTATGGTTGAAGTTATAACAATATTATAATTTAATATTTCTATTCCAACTTTATAAACAAGTTTAAACCCACACAACTTAATAAACATATAAAACCAAATTTAAATGTTTAAACATATGGTATATATGTCGAATTCCAAATGCAAAAAACAATATTTAATGGGATTTCGGCCCCATTCTAATATTTAACCTTCGGGCTTATTCTATCACCGAATTTGATATGAGTCATCCGATCGTGGATCAGACTCCGAACTTGCAAATGAAACTCGTTTTAATAAATATTTTGGGCTTGTTTCCCTGTGTTAA
Source organism: Picea sitchensis (assembly GCA_010110895.2). Taxonomy (NCBI): domain Eukaryota; kingdom Viridiplantae; phylum Streptophyta; class Pinopsida; order Pinales; family Pinaceae; genus Picea; species Picea sitchensis. The sequence continues at coordinate 24,352 of SNQJ01S0054083.1, forward strand.
CCTCTGTGTATGTGTTACGACTGATGGGGCTTTTAAACCATTGATCCAATCCTTGGATCAATTCCTAACCATACAATATATGTATGTTGTTATCCCAACAATTCAACAATTTATTTAACGATTAGGAATTAGAACATAGGTTAAATAATGGGATTTAAAACTCAAATACTCAGAAGTTTGTTCCAAAAAGAATTTGATGGTGATTCCACACAGATTTACAATAGAAAACTTAAGTTTTGCAACGATGTATCAATCCAACTCACACAGATTGGCTCCAGGGGTTAGTAATTTAAAATGAACTTCAATTTCATTGAGTCATCAGTCCAAAAGCTTGTCAATCTTCTTCTTTATTCAAGAAAACAACCTTTTCTCTCTTAACCCTCAACAACCCTGTATACAAAAGCCTTGATGGGATTAAATACACACTTATTCTAGTTCTCAGATCCACAAACTCTAACTCTACTACAAAGAAGGATTCAAAATCCTCGACCATTATTTACTTTGACTTCTAATTTCAATTAAAAACAGAAAAATACTTAAGAGAACCAACTCTCTTTGGTAAAACTTGAATTTGACCTCCAAAACCAAATGATAGCTTATTTCTTTGAGCTCATGCTCTTGCATCAAATTCCTCAGGTCGGAAAAAAAATCATGAACTCCTATTCATGAGTTCTTGTACAATATTGCCATTTTTTTGTATGAGTGTAAGAGTTACCCAAGTAGCATATTCCACTGGATGGTCCTTCCACTTCACCAGGTACTCATAGTACTATTTTCTTCTAGTCGTATTCAACACTCTAGTATCCAAAATCCTTTCCATATGCAACTTCTTCTCTGTAGAAATTTTCTTTTTCCACTTAAATTTATGTTATGTGTCCTTTCCCAATTCATTTTCTGACTGTTTTTCTTCAGGTTCCACATAAGAATACAAATTTTCTACATTAAATATGGGAGAGATTCCCATGTCTTCTGGAAGTTCAATATCATATGTATTGGATGAAAAATTCCTTAATATCTTGCAAGGCCCAATATTTTAACCTTCAGTTTATTATAGGTTCATTTAGGAAATCTTTCTTTCCTCAAGTGTGCCAATACTAAATATCCTTCTTCAAAAACGACTTCCCTTCTCTTCAAATATTTTTTCTGCTTGCACTTGGAACTATTTTGCTGTAGCTATATTTTAACCTTTTCATGCAACGTTTTCATATCTAAAGAAAAATCTTCTGAATTTGCGCTTCTCTTCTCCATCTTTCCCAAATATTTGAGCTAAAACACTCCCCTTGGATTCACTCCATAAACAATTTTAGAAGGACTTAACCTTGTACTTTTGTTGGGTGATTCATTGTAAGAAAACTCACCTTGTAGTAAAGATAAATCCTATTGATTTTGATGTTCAATTACCAAGATTCTCAATATATAACCCAAACGTTTTTTTGTAACTTCATTTTGATCTTTCGTTTGAGGATGGTAGGTTGAACTGAAATTAAGACTTGTCCCCAATTTCTTCCACAATGTCCTCTATAAGTGTCCAACAAACTTAGTATCCCTGTCTGAAACAATACTAATCGGAAGACTATGTAGTCTTGCTACTTCTTTAAAAATCAGAGTTGCATCACTAGTTTTATAACATGGTATGAAATGTGCCATTTTAGAAAATTTGTCTACTACAATGAAAATGGAATCATTTCCCCTTTGATTTCTTGGAAATCCTAAAATGAAATCCATACTCACATCATCCCAAGGTGTTTTTGGAATTGGTAGTGGCTGATATAAGCCTGTGTTCTAATGTATTCCTTTTGCATGTTGACAAACTTTGCACCTTCCAACAAATTTATGAACATCTATCCTCATTTCTGGCCAATGATAAAAGCTACTCAACTGAGCATAAATTTTGTCATTGCCAAAATGACAAGAAAGTCCTCCACTATGATTTTGTTGCAACAAATTATCCCTCATTGAACATTTTTTAATGCACAATTTACTTCCTTTGAACAACAACCCTTCTTGTTGTGTGAAATCCATCCATGGACTTCTATCTCTCAAAACTAGATTCTGGCATGCTTCATGCACTTCTTTAAAATATGCATCTTCAAGATACATATCTTTGAGATATTCTAATCCAAGAACACTCACTTGGAACTCTTGCAAAACTAAACATCTTCTCAAAGCATCTGCAACCTTTTTATAGCTTCTAATAATATGCTTTAATACAAAATTAAAATTTGGCATGTATTCTACCCATTTAGCATGTTTCTGATTTAATTTCACTTGCTTAGTGATAAACTGTAAAGCATGATTGTCAGAATATAAAACAAACTCTCTAGGTATGAGGTAATGCCTCCATTTCTTCAAAGCTTGGATTGTTGCATATAATTATTTATCATATGTGGAGTATTTTTGTTTTGCATCATTCAGTTTCTCACTAAAATATGCAATTGGCTTGTCATCTTGACTCAAGACACCTCCAATTGTTGTCCTCCTAGCATCACACTTAAATGTAAAAAGTTTGTTGAAATATGGGAGAGATAATATAGGTCTCTCAGTAATCTTTTCCTTCAACAATTTGAACCCTTTTTCTATTGCCTCAGTCCATCTAAATGGTTGTTTTTCCTTCTTTGCTTTTTCTAGGATTGCAGCACAAATACCACTAAAGTTTCTTATAAATTTGCTATAGAAACTTGAGAACCCATGAAAAATTCTAACTTCAAATATGTTTCTTAGAGATGGACACTCCTTAATTTCTTTGACTTTCTTTGGATCCATCTTTAATCCCCCTTGTGAAATCACAAATCCTAAATAAACCTATTATGTTTTCATAAAGAAACATTTCTTCAAGTTTATTAAGAGTTTCTCTTGATGTAGTTTATATAGAACCAAGTTCAAGTGCCTAACATGTTCCTCTCTGGTTTTGCTAAAATTAAGAATATCATCTAGATAAACAATGACAAATTTTCATATGTATTCCTTAAGCACTTCATTCATAAGTCTCATGAAAGTACTCAGTGCATTAGTTAAACCAAAAGGCATAAAAAACCACTCATATAATCCTTTGTTTTTCTTGAAGGTTGTTCCACTCACATCACCTTCCCTCATTCTAATGTGACGATATCCTCTTTTCAAATAAATATTTGAAAATATCGACTCCCATAGCTGTTAAAGGTCTAACAGCATAGGTAGATTAATGTATTAGGATGTAATAAAGGGTCAATATTAATAAGACCTTTCAATAAAATAGAATAAGGTGGATGTAAGAGACCTAATAGAAGCTTACAGCTTCTAGAAGGATCTTCCTCTAGATGCTTCTTTTTAGTATAAATGGGTCGGTATGAGAACCCTAGCTTGGATATTATTGTAACATATTGCTTTCGATTGGAGGTTGCCCCCTCGAAGAGCGTAGTGCTATATCTGAATCAAGTGCTATTTACGTTCAAGTGCTATTTACATTTGCTATTTAAATTATATCATTTAAATTTTTTTTTTTTTTTTTTTTTTTTTTTTTTTTTTTTTTTTTTTTTTTTTCTATATTGTTATTTGGATCTATTCTAGTGTTTCTATATTTAGGTCCTTTTTACTTAACATTTTGTATCAAAACACTTTCCTTGGCGAGAAATTGTGGGTTATTTTTTAGGGTAGGGCAGTATTCGGTGATCTTTAAGCCGCGAGGAGATGTCGTGGATTATCGCGCGCCAAACCAGCGGTTGTGGGATTCGCTGCAGCGGGGAAATACAAGTGGTTCTTAAGCACGTTTGTTGGCCACCCTTAACCCCTGTTGGTACTTATGGTGGTGGCACATCGGGGCGACACCACGATGCAGTTGGCCTAGATTTCACGAAGCCCTCTGTAGATATAAACCTATGTCGGCCCATGCGGTTACTATAGTGTCACGAGCGACACTTTCGGAAGATACTCTAGTACATTGAGTGGGTATTACGACTGAGTGCAGTCCTATCCTCCTTAGTTAAGTGCCACCACGAGATATTGGGCGAGTACTACTTGTGGACCCACTTGCATTATATCAGGAGCTATAGCCTGGGGCAAACGCAATGCGTAGAACCCTTGAATACCTAACCCTTGGGGAACATAAACAACAATTTAAACAAGTTATCATCCGTGAGGATCTATTGGCTTAGCATCGTATTAGGGTTGCTAGTGTCAATACTCTCGGTTGGAATTTGGGGATTTGATCTTTGCGGCATTCTTGGACCAAAGCATAACCCGTTGTAAAAGTATAGAAATTTTTTTACCATTATTTGAGACCTATTCCATTAGACTCTTCTCTTCGCCCTCATCACTTTCCCCATATCATTTTTTCTGCAAAAATTTTGACCAGCCCGCCCTTTTAGGTCATCTGTTTTTCACCATTATTTGAGACCTCTTCCATTAGACTCATCTCTTAAGCCCACTTATCACTTTCATCCATATCATTTTTACGCAAAAGAATTAGAGCCCCACCGCTCCTTTTTAGGTCACGGAGTCATCATGGCCCATGCAAGTAACCAAGAACTAGGAGTCTCTCCAGCTTCAACACCAACATGGTTTGCCGAGGACCAAACAAGAAGTGCAACAACTCGCTGCTACCATTGCCTCGTGATGCCTCCCTGAATGCATCGGTCCAGTGGCCGTCGTGCAGTCCGTGATGGCGGAAGTCAAAATGAACTTGAATGTCTGTCGTTGTAGCCCTGCGCACCAAACTCAAAATCCTCTCGATGATAATGTACCAAAAGGCTGAAGGTGAAACCTCTTCCCATTCCTTTCAACCACATCACTTTCAAAGGGGACATCGCCTTCCGCGGGTGGATGTAACTTCATTGATGGCTCGGACCCAGTTTAGGGTCACACAAATGGAACATTACTTCTCCCTCTACAACATTCACGGATGACGGCCAAACCCGGTTATGGTGTTCTCCATCTTGATCAGAACGCTGGCAATGGTGGCTTAATGGGGAAAAACTTCCCGTCCAGGATATATTACTTGGACCCAATTTGTTCCTAAGCTTTATGAGCAGCTTTGATGTGACACCAACCATTTGGGCGTTTGACCAAATTGAAACAATCGAGGAACCTGATCGAAGATTTTGTAAATTTTGCATTTGGCGTCTAGCTTTTTAGAACGAGGGCATGGCCCGGTACCTTCTTTAGCGAGTGCTTCATCCGTTGGCCTCAAGGAGGAGGTTAGAGACCCATGTCCTCGTGGCTCGACTCTGACTTATGAGTGGAGGCTACCAAAAGCCAAAGAAGCACCAACAAATTGTTTCCTCTCAAACCATAAGCCTTCCTTTTTCGGCGCACTAAACCAGCAAACCCTACTCCCTCTGCTCCCCTAAAAATCCAAAACGGCCGGGGCTGGAAATGGTGAAGAACAACTCAAAGGCCTCTGTTATAGCGTGATGATAAATATTTCCCAGGGCCACAAATGTAAGGGAACAAAAGCTCTTTATGTACATCTCTGAGATATTCAAAGAAGGCGATGATGACACTTCCCACGTTCAGAATCACGAGAGACTTAAATATACCCTCCTTCTGACCCTCCTGCGGAAGAACCCATCATTTCCCTCAACGCTCTCACTTGCTTCTCTGCCCCACAAACTCAGTCTAATCGGTTATATCAAGCACGAAAAGTCATCATCTTGGTTGATAGTGGCAGCACCACAACTTTATTCATCGCGCGTCGCTTAAGAAACCCGCTATATCCATGCTAGTAACTAATTTCCAAATCGCGCCCGATTGCCGATGGGGCTCTATGAAAATGTGGTACATTTGTGAAAGTAATGCGTCTCAAATGGGTGACTACAACCTCAAATCTCATATGTTTGCTATTGACATGGGAGGTTGTGACATTGTGTTAGGTCTGGAATAACCGAACGGGTCCCATTCTCATGGACTTTCAAAATTTAACCATGCAATTTGACCAAAGGCTGACCACAAACATACAAGGCATCCTTCAGTTTCTCGAAATCATGGAGTTCTCATCGCGTGGAGAATTGCTCAAAAGATGTTAGAGATTTCATTGGCCAACTCCATGCCATTCAAGCCCATAGATCCCACCCGTGCCCCAAAACATCCAAGCCATCTTGTCTAAACGCGTCAAGCGGGTCTTCTCCCACTCCCCGAGGACTTCCCCTTCCCGTGGTGTCCATGATCATTCCATTTCCCTTGTCCTTTTGGGAAGCCGCTTCCCCTGACATAGGTCCATAATAAGCCGCCTTTGCCCGAGGAAAAGTAGAGAGTGAAAAAATGGTGGGAACTCCTTACGCGGTGTCATCCGTCCTATGCGATTACGCCTCCTCTCCGTTGAGTCGCCAGTCTTAAAGAAGAAGGTTCTTGGCGCATGTAATGTCCTGACTTCGATGCCCTCAATAAACTCACCATCAGAACAAATTCCCCATTCCACGATGACCTCACGGATGGTAATTGGTGCCCAATTCTTCCACAAACTTGATCTTATTTCGGGCTATCACGGATCCATTATGAAAGAGTCACGACATTCCTAAAGGCTGACCTTTTACGCACTCATGTAGGGGCCACCTCACTGAATTTTGGTCATGCCCTTTGGGTTGTGTAGCGCCCTCCACCTTTCAGATCCTCATGAACCCTGTATTTCGTCCCTTTCTTCGTCATTTTGTCCTAGTTTTCTTTGACGATATCCTCATATATAGCAAGACGTAGACCATCTGAATCATGTGGATAAAGTCCTCATCCTACCATTCGACTACCGACTTTCCTCGAAACGGTCAAATGTGCATTTGGTGTCCAGTCAGTCACCCGTTCATCTAGTGGGCAAGGATGGCGTCGAGATTGGACCGAAGATTGAAGCCAATGCAAGATTGGCCACTAAGACTTCCTCAAAAAGCTGCGTGGATTTTTTGAGCCTCCGCAGGGATATTATCGCCAAAGGATTAAAGTTCGTCAAGAACTATGTAAAGATTTCAGCACCCCTGACGACTCTCCTAAAGAAGAACTCCTTCACTTGGACACCGACCCGGCTGATCAAGCTTTCAAACTTTAAAGATGAAGCCATGTGCACCACTCCGGTTCGGCTCTCCCAGACTTCACAAAGAAATTTGTGGTGTTGGGTCTTGACATCGGGGAAAGGATTTGGTGTTGTTCTTATGCAAGAGATTCGACCTTTGGCCTTCACGAACAAACAACTGTCTGAAGAATGCGGGAAAACCTATTTATGAAAAGAAATGTTGGCCATTAGCCATGGAGTTGAATTATGGCATCCTTATCTCTTGGAACCTTGATTCCAAATTGAGACAGATCATCGAAGCCTCAAATACTTTTACCGGAACAACGCATTTCCTCGGAGCAACAAAAATGGAGTCCTTAGCTCTTTGGCTATGATTGTAGAGATAATTTACAAGGAACAGGAACAATGTGGTGGATGCACTGTCGAGGAAATATGAAGACGAAGGATCCCTTTTTCTCTTTCCTTCATTGTACAAATGGCCTTTGTATCAAAGGTCATCCTGGAGCCAAGAGTATTTTGGGGGAGCCTGCGCCTTGTTTGCATCTGATTCAGCAACTTCAGAACAAGGCATAGGCTCCCCAGGGTACTCTTGGCCTCAGGATGAGCCCGATACAAAGGCCGTTTTATTTAAGTAAACAATCAAGCTCAAATCCAACTGTCGCATGGGCTTCATGCTACACCCACAACCCGGGGCACTTTCGGGGTTCACTAAAACATGTAGCCGAGTTAAGCGTTCTTTTTACGGGATGGTATGAAGCGAGGACATCGGTCGGTTTAATAATTTGAATGTGAGGGTATGCCAGCGCAACAGGAGCTTGAGTCAAATCTCGAGGCACACTCAACCCGGCACCAATTCCCCACGAATGTTGGAAGGATATATCTATGGATTTATTACAAGCTTACCGTCGGGGAATAAATCGGTGAGTAATGGGTGGTGAATTGATCGCCTCTCAAGTATGCCCATTTTTGTGCTCTTCCCACCCATTTACTGCATCTGCAGTGGCTAACTTTTTGCTGGATGGTCATCAAGCTTCATGGCATGCCAAAATCTATTATTTCTGGTCGAGACCCAACTTTTCACAAACAATTTTGGCAAGAAATCTTTAGAAGTTACAGGGCACACAATTGCATCTCGGCTTCGATATCATCCTAGACTGATGGTCAAATGAAGTTGTCAACAAGTGTTTGGAAACCTATCGAGAGGTGCTACATCGGAAAAACAACACCGATGGGCTCAATGGTTTTCGCCCGAATGGTGGTACAACACTACATACCATACAACCACTCGCGTGACTCCTTTTGAAGCGTTATATAGAATGAAGCCTCCGAGTGGTTCTCTACTTACCGAGGGTACCTCGAAGGTCGAGCGGTCGACCACACTTACGTTCCGGCGGTGTATCGCGTGCCTTAAAGAGAACTTGGTCATGGCCGAGCAGAATGAAGCGGCTGGCCGAGATCAGAATTAAGCCGGGCGACAATTTGTAGAAGGATCCGGGTGTTTACTGCTGGCTACAATAATATAAGCAAAACTTCCCTCAAAGGTCGATTAATCGAGCTAGCACCCAAATTTTATGGCCCTTACACGGTTCTAAAGCGTGTGGGACAAGTTGCATATCGATTAGCTCTACCGGTCGATTCGGAGCTACATACTGTTTTTCATGTCTCATGCTTTGAAGAAGGTGATTGGAACCGGTGCCAACTTCAAACCAACCTTCAATTAGCGAGAAGAGATCCATTTGGCTACAACCGGTTTGGACCGGAGAATCGTCGCTGTCGGCCGAACCATCGGGGAAGTGCTTTCCGTGCAGATTGAAGATATGACTCCGATGAGGATACCCTTGGGAACCGACTACCATTAGCCGGTTCCCACATCTCAAGCCTTGAGGTTAAGTTTTAAGAGGCGGAGCATGTTAAGTTCCTAACCCTCACATGGGTAGATTAATGTATTGGGATGTAATAGGGTCAATATTAATAAGACCTTTTCAATAAAATAGAATAAGGCGGATGTAAGAGACCTAATAGAAGCTTCGGCTTCTAGAAGGATCTTCCTCTAGATTCTTCTTTTGAGTATAAATAGGAGTCGAGGGTATGAGAACCCTAGCTTGGATATTATTGTAACATGTGTTTGCTTTCGATTGGAGGTTGCCTTGAGAAGAGATACGTGAACATTGCTATCACGAATCAAGTGCTATTTACGATTTCAAAGTGCTATTTACATTTGCTATTTAAAGTATATCATTTACACGTGTATTAATGAAGAAGATTATCTTTGGATATTTCAGCGTTATTACATTATTTCTAGCATTTTATTTATGTTTCGCATATTTTTTATATCTGGTATCTTGCATAAACAATCCATCAATCATCCATTATGGGTAAAGGAAAATGATACTTGATGGTGATTTTTTATTGGCTCTAGAATCTGTTAAACAATCCATCAAATCATCCATTCTTGGTAAAGGAAAATGATACTTGATGGTGATTTTTTTTGTGGCTCTAGAATCTGTGCACATTCTCCATTCTTGTCCTTTCTTCAGACTCAACACTATAGGTACATCAGATGGAATCAATATTTCTCTAACCAATCCCTTATTCAACAATTCTTGCACTTATTTGTTGATCTCTTCATTTTCTGCTAGAGTCATTCTGTAAGCTTCTTTGTTTGAAAAACTAGCTCCAGGAATTAGATCAATATGATGAATAATACATATAACATGTGGTATTTCATTCGGAAAATCACCAGCTACAATATCCACATACTCCTCTAATGATTTCTGAACTTCAATAAGTAAATCATCTATCCTTGTGTTGGTTAAAATAGTCCTAGGTTTTCCAGCAACAACAAAACTTACCTCTTCATCTTACACATGCTTCAAAAATTATTTTTCTATGACCAACAAACCTTTTGGACTTGTCTTCTCCTCTACCCTCTCATATTTAGGAGGAATATGAGTATGTATTCTTCCTTCTTTCTCAAATGTAAACGTATTATCTTTGCCATTGTACATCACATTTATGTCATATTGCCACGATCTTCCCAGCAACACATGACATACATCCATTGGAATAACATCACATAGAATTTGATCCTTATATTTTCCAATATGGAAATCAACTCTGTTCTTTTCATTCACCAATACTTGATGCCCTTTTTTCAGCCAAGAAACTTGATATGGTGTAGGATGCATCTCCTTCTATAGTCTTAACTTCTCAACCATTTCCACAAAAACCAAATTATCAGTACTACCATTATCAATAATCAATTTGCAGCACTTACCTTTTCATATACACATTGTTCTGAATAGATTTTTCCTTTGTGATGGATCATGTAATTCCTTGCTTGATTTCATTAAAGTTATCGTCATCGATAAGGCTTCTCCTACCTCTGAATATTCAATATTCTCCTCATGTAGTCTTGGCTCATTTTCTTCTTGTGCAATCTAGACATTCCCTTTCCTTGCAACATTTTCTGGACAATCCCATGACATATGGCATGTATTACCACATGTATAAAATCTAATTTCATATCCTCTTCCTCTTCCTCTTCCTCAACCTCTCTGAAAATATCTTCTTCCTCTGAAGTCTCTTTCTCTTCCTCTTGAGGATTGTTCTTGTTGATTTGATGTATCAACTTCTTCATTCTGAGCTGAAAACTTATTCTTCCCATCTTGTTGTCACTTACCTCTATAATATTGACCTTTCCCTTTTCATGAATTATGTCTTCTATTCAGTTTCTCTTCCACCTTTAAGGGACATTGTTATACCTCCATTGTATTTGGTGATAAGATACTCAATTCATATAAGAACTATCCTCAGTATAACTAGCTCTAATGTTTACCTTGTAAAATTCCTCAATGTACTCTCTAACAATTAACAAAATATGTCTCAGATTTTGCGTATGTCTATAAAAGGTAAGATGATAGTCTTTAGGTAAGAATTTACTTTTCAACTTTGTAACCATTCTATCCCAATTTCTAATTGGTTGTTTGTTATTTCTCTTTATCTCTGCTTGAACACCATCCCACCATAACAAAGCATGTCCCTTCATATTTGTGACTACAAAATTCACCTTCTTCTCATCAGGAACCTCATCATAATCAAAGTGTTTTTCTAACACATTGATCCAATCAACCAATTCTTCCAGATTTAAACCTCCACTACACGAAACTATCTATGTTCTAGACTTTGAACTAGCTCCCATAACTTCTTTTCGTAATTTGAGTCAGATGTTTTCTTTGGTCACTTATTCTTCTTCTGTGTCACCCTCTTTCTCAGCTTCACTTGAATCACCTACTTCAAGATCTCTTATTCCAACATTTCTTAAGGATTCAACTTCTTCACACAAAGATGTCATTTCCTCTATCACCTTTGTATTTGCAACTAGTCTACCTCTACGACCTCCTCTGCCATGTCCTCTTTGGAACTAAAATTCCATTTCAGATTGAGAATTACTACAATATTGAATCCCCCCTACTTCTATCAATGGAAGAGGTGAGAAATAAATTCTCCCTTTCATACACTTACAGGAAACACAATATTCTTTCTCTGATACCACTTAATGAAAATTATGCCAATAAAACCTTACAATATAACCATGAAATTATATTTTAACTGCATGTCTATAGGAACTGTTAGATCTGAAGATCTACAGTTGAGTTAATAACAATATTACAATGTAATATTGCTATTCCAATTTTATAAACAAGTTTAAACCCACACAACTTTATAAACATTTAGAACAAAATTTAAATGTTTAAACATATGGTATATCCATCGGATTCCAAATGCAACAAACAATATTTAATGGGATTTCGTCCCCATTCTAATATTTAACCTTCGGGCTTATGCTATCACCGAATTTTATATGAATTGTTTGATGGTGGATCAGACTCTGAATTTGCAAACAAAACTCGTTTTTAGTTAATATTTCGGGCTTGTTTCCCTGTGCTAACCTCCTTGTATGTGTTACCATCGATGGGGATTTTAAATCATTTATCCAATCCTTGGATCGATTCCTAACCACACAATCTTTGTATTTTTCTATCCCGATGGTTTAACAATTTATTTAACGATTAGGACTTAGAACATAGGTTAAATAACGGGATTTAAAAATCAAATACTCACAGGTTTGTTCCATAAAGAATTTGATGGCGATTCCACACAGATTTAGAATATAAAACTCTAAGTTTTGCAGTGATGTATCAATCCAACTCACGCATATTGGCTCCAAGGGTTAGTAATTTAAAATGAAATTAATTTCATTGAGTCGACAGTCTAGAATCCTACCATTATTCTCATTTATTAAAGAAAACAACCTTTTCTCTCTTAACCCTCAACAACCCGAAATACAAAAGCCTCGATGGGCTTAAATACACATTGATTTTGGTTCCTAGATCTACAATATTTGGATCGAACCCCTTATTCCACTCTAGAACTAATGCATTAGCCTAAGAATCAAAACAAAATCTAACTCTATTACAAAGAAGGATTGGAAATCCTTGACAATTATTTACTTTGACTTCTAATTTCAATTAAAAATAGAAAAATACTTAAGAGAACCAACTCTCTTTGGTAAAATTTGAATTTGACCTCCAAAACCAAATGATGACTTCTTCCTTTGAGGTCATGCTCCTGCATCAGACTCCTCAAGTCAAAAAAAAAATCATGAAATCTTGTTCATGAGTTCTTCTACAGTACTGCCACTTTTTTGTATGAGTGTTGCAGTTACCCAAGTAGCATCTTCCACTGGATGGGGCTTCTAATTCACCAGGTACTCATAGTACTCTTTTCCTCTAGTCTTCTTCAACACTCTAGTATCCAAAATCATTTCCATCTGCAACTTCTTCTTTGTAGGAATTTTCTTCTGTCACTTAATTTTTTGTTCTGTGTCCTTTCCCAATTCATTTTCTGATTGTTTTGCTTCAGGTTCCACATAAGTATACAAATATTCTACATTAAATATGGGAGAGATTTCCATGTCTTCTAGAAGTTCAATCTCATATGCATTGGCTGAAAACTTAATCAATATCTTGGAAGGCCCAATCTTTTTAACCTTCAGTTTGTTATAGGTGCCTCTAGGAAATATATTTTTCCTCAAGTGTGTCAATACTAAATCTCCTTCTTCAAAAAAAACTTCCCTTCTCTTCAAATCTTCTTTCTGTTTGTGCTTGAAACTATTTTCGTGTAGTTGTTTTTTAAACTTTTCATGAAACATTTGCATATATGAAGAAAAATCTTCTTCATTTGCCCTTCTCTTCTCCATCTATCCCAAATCTCTAAGATCAAACAATCCTCTTGGATTCACCCCATAATTTGTTTTTGAAAGGAATTAACCCTGTACTTCTCTTGGTTTATTCATTGTAAGAAAACTCAACTTGTGGTAAAGCTAAATCCCATTGATTTGGATGTTCACTTACTAAGATTCTCAATATATTACCCAAACTTTTGTTTGTAACTTTTGTTTGACCATCTGTTTGAGGATGGTAGGCTGAACTAAAATTAAGACTTGTCCCCAATTTATTCCACAATGTCCTCCAGTAGTGTCCAAAAAACTTTGTATCTCTATCTGAAACAATACTAATCGGAAGACCATGTAGTCTTACTACTTCTTTAAAAAACAGAGTTGCAATATGAGTTTCATCACTAGTTTTATAACATGGTATGAAATGTGCCATTTTAGAAAATCTGTCTACTACAACGAAAATGGAATCATTGACCCTCTGAGTTCTTGGCAATCCTAAAAAAAAATCCATACTCACATCATCCAAAGGTATTTTTGGAATTGGTAGTGGATGATATAATCCTATGTTATGATGTCTACCTTTTGCATGTTGACAAACTTTGCACCTTCCAACAAATTTCTAAGCATATGTCCTCATTCCTGGCCAATGATAAAAGTTACTAAACTGAGCATAAGTTTTTTCATTGCCAAAATGACCAGCAAGTCCTCCACTATGATTTTCTTGCAACAAATTCTCCCTTATTGTACCTTTTTTAATGCACAATTTACTTCCTTTGAACAACAACCCTTCTTGTAGTGTGAAATCCATCCATGGACTTCTATCTCTCAAAACTGGATTATGACATGCTTCATGTGCTTCTTTAAAATATGCATCTTCAGGATATATTTCTTTGAGATGTTCTAATCCAAAAACACTCACCTGGAACTCCTGCAAAACTAAACATATTTTGTTCAAAGCATCTACAACCTTGTTAGAGATTCCACTAATATGATTTAATACAAAAGTAAATTTATGCATGTATTCTACCCATTTAGCATGTTTCTGATTTAATTTCACTTTCTTAGTGATAAACTATAAAGCATGACTGTCAGAATATAAAACAAAATCTCTAGGTATGAGGTAATTCTTCCATTTCTTCAAAGCTTGGATTACTTCATATAATTCCTTATCATATGTGGAGTATTTATGTTTTTCATCATTTAGTTTCTCACTGAAATATGCAATTAGATTTTCATCTTGACTCAAGACACATCCAACTACTATCTCGCTAGCATCACACTTAACTGTAAAGACTTTGTTGAAATATGGGAGAGATGAGATAGGTCTCTCAGTAATCTTTTCCTTCAACATTTTGAATCCTTTTTTTGTTGCCTCTATCCATCTGAGTGGTTGTTTTTCCTTCTTTATTGTTTCTAGGATTGGAGCACAAATACCACTAATTTTTCTTATAAATTTCCTATAGAAACTTGACAACCCATGAAAGCTTCTAACTTCGAATATGTTTCTTGGAGCTGACCACTCTTTAATTTCTTTCACTTTCTTTGGATCCATCTTTAATCCCTCTTGTGAAATCAAAAATCCTAAATAAACCAATCATGTTTTCATAAAGAAACATTTCTTCAAGTTTATTAAGAGTTTCTCTTGATGTAGTTTCTTTAGAACCAAATTCAAGTGGCTAACATGTTCCTCTCTAGTTTTGCTAAAAACAAGAATATCATCTAGATAAACAATGACATATTTTCCTGTGAATTCCTTAATCACTTCATTCATAAGTCTCAAGAAAGTATTGGGTGCATTAGTTAAACCAAAACACATAACCAACCACTCATATAATCCATTGTTTGTCCTGAAGGTTGTTTTCCACTCATCACCTTCCCTCATTCTAATCTGATTATATGCACTCTTTAAATCTATCTTTGAAAAATATATGGCACCACTTAAACAATCCATCAAATCATCCATTCTTGGTAAAGGAAAACGATACTTGATGGTGATTTTGTTTATGGCTCTATAATCTATGCACATTCTCCATTCTCCTCCTTTCTCTGGACTCAACACTGTAGGTACAACACATGGACTCAAGATTTATCTGATGAATATCTTGTTCAATAGTTCTTGCAATTGTTTGTTGGTCTCTTGATTTTCTCTTGGAGTCATTGTTTAAGCTTCTTTGTTTGGAAAACTAGCTCCAAGAATTAGATCGATATGATGGCTAATAATTCTAACAGGTGGTAGTTCATTAGGAAAATCATCAATTACAATATCCACATACTCCTCTAACAATTTATGAACTTCAATAGGTAAATCATATATCCTTGTGTTGGTTAAAATAGTCCTAGGTTTTCCAACAACAACAAAACTTACCTCTTCATATTGCACATGCTTCAAAAATTCTTTTTATGTGACCAGAAAAACTTTTGGACTTGTCAGATCCTCTACTCTCTCATATTTAAGAGGAATAAGAGTATGTATTCTTCCTTCTTTCTCAAATGTAAAAGTATTCTCTCTTCCATTTTACATCACATTTATATCATGTTTCCACGATCTGCCCAACAACACATGACAAACATCCATCATAATAACATCACATAGAATATGATCCTTATAATTTCCAATATGAAAATTAACTATGCATTGTTCATTCACCAATACTTGATTCCCTTTTTGAATCCAAGAAACTTTATATGGTGTAGGATGAATCTCCTTATGCAGTCCTAACCTCTCAACCATTTCCACAGAAACCAAATTATCATTACTACCATTATCAATAATCAAATTGCAACACTTACCTTTTGATTTACACATTGTTCTAAACAGATTTTTCCTTTGTGTTGGATCATATACTTCCTTTCTTGATTTCAGTAAAGTTCTCCTCATCAAAAATCCTTCCCCTACCTCTGGAACTTTAGTATTCTCCTCAGGTACTCTTGGCTCATTTTATGCTTGTGCAATGTAGACATTCCCTTGCCTTGTAACATTCTCTGGACAATCCCATGGCATATGTCTTGTCTTACCACATGTATCACATCTGATTTCATATCCTTTTCCTGTTCCTCGACCTCTCTAAAAATATCTTCTTCCTATGAAGTCTCTTCCTCTTTCTCTTGAGGATTTTTCTTGCTGATTTAATGTATCAACTTCTTCCTTCTGAGCTGAAAACTTATTCTTCCCAGCATGTTGTCCCTTACCTTTGTAAGCTTGACCTTTCCCTTTTCCTGAATTGTCTCCTCTACTCAATTTCTCTTCCAACTTTAAGGCACATTGGTAAGCCTCCTCCACTGTATTTTGTGGTAAGACACTCAATTCATCTTGAATTTCTAGTTTGATACCATTCATATACCTTGCTACCTTCTCATAACTATCTTCAGTATAACTAGCTCTAATGTTTACCTTGTAAAAATCCTCGGTGTACTCTCTAACAGTTAATGATATCTTTCTCATATTTTTCATCTGTCATACAAGATAAGTTGATAGTATTTAGGCAAAAAAATACCTTTCAACTTTGCAACCATTCTATCCCAATTTCTGATTGGTTGTTTGTTATTTCTCTTTCTCTCTGCTTGAACACCATCCCACCATAACAAAGCATGGCCCTTCATCTCTGTGACTGAAAAATTCAGCTTATTCTCACCAGGAACCTCATCATAATCAAAGTGTTTTTCTAACATATTGATCCAATCAACCAATTCTTCCGGATTTAAACCTCCACTGTATGAAACTATCTTTGTTATGGACTTTGAACTAGCTCCCATAACTTCTTTTAGTAATTTGAGTCCAAGGTTTTCTTCTGTCACTTCTTCTTCTTTTGTGTCACCCTCTCGCTTAGCTTCACTAACGTCACCTACTTCGGAATCTCTTATTCCATAATTTCTTAAGGATTCAACTTCTTCATGCAGAGCTCTCATTTCCTCCATCACCTCTACATTTTCAATTGGTCTACCTCTACGACCTCCTCTTCCATGTCCTCTTCAGAACTGAAATGCCATTTCATATTGAGAATTACTACAATATTGAATCCATCCCACTTCTATCAATGGAAGAGGTGAGAAATAAATTATCCCTTTCATACACTTACAGGAAACACAATATTCCTGCTCTGATACCACTTAATGCAAATTTTGCCAATAAAAACTTACAATATACCCACAAAATTATATTTTAACTGCAGGTCTACAAGAATCTTTAGATCTAAAGATCTACAGTTGAGGTTATAACAATATTACAATGTAATATTGTTATTCCAACTTTATAAACAAGTTTAAACCCGCACAACTTTATAAACATTTAAAACCAAATTTAAATGTTTAAAAATATGGTATATCTGTCGGATTCCAAATGAAACAAACGATATTTAATGGGATTTCAACCCCATTATAATATTTAAACTTTGGGCTTATGATATCGTTGAATTTGATATGATCCATCCGATGGTGGATCAGACTCCGAACTTGCAAACGAAACTTGGTTTTAATAAATATTTCGGGCACGTTTCCTTGTTTTAAACTATGTGTGTTACGACTGATGGGGATTTTAAAATGTTGATCCAATCGTTGGATCGATTCCTAACCATACAATCTTTGTATGTTTTTTTTGTTTGTTTGTTAGTTTGTCTGTGACTTCTGGGACTAACCTGTGGCTGAGAAACCCCGACTCAGAGGCATCTAAGCCATCAAAATCACCTGGGGATTGCACCTGGCCTGAGCCACACCAACCCTTAACAAGGATGGATTTTTTGTACCTGCAGGTTTTGAACCGGTGACTTTAACATCACAAAGTGCCTTAATAGCACACTCCATCACCAACTGTCCTACACCTCGGATACCATACAATCTCTTTACGTTTCTATCCCGACAGTTTAACAATTTATTTAATGATTAGGACTTAGAAAATAGGTTAAATAATGGGATTTGAAACTCAAATACTCATAGGTTTGTTCCACAAATAATTTGATAGTGATTCCATGCATATTTACAATATAAAACTCAAAGTTTTGTAGTGATGTATCAATCCAACTGACGCGGATTGGCTCCAAGGGTTAGTAATTTTAAATGAACTTCAATTTCATTGAGTCAACGGTATAGAAGTCTGTCAATATTATCCTTTATTCAAGAAAACAACCTTTTCTCTATTAACCCTCAACAACCCTAAATACAAAAGCCTCGATGGGCTTTAATACACACTGATTTTGGTTCTCATATCCACAATATTTCGATCGAACCCCTTATTCCACTCTAGATCCTATACATTATGCTGAGAATCAAAACAAACTCTAACTTTGTTACAAAGAAGGATTTGAAATCCTTGACCATTATTTACTTTGACTTCTAATTTTAATTAAAAACACAAAAATACTTAAGAGAACCAACTCTCTTTGGTAAAACTTGAATTTGACCTCCAATAAAAAATCATGACTTCTTTCTTTGAACTCATGCTCATGCATCATATTAACATGATGTAATGAATGCATATGGCACTCACACAACAATTATATGCATGAACCAAAACAAAACCAACAATAAAAATTACCTGTATTCACAATTTAACATATAATGGAAATGTATGTTAACATTTAATGGAAATATATGTTAACATTTAATGGAAATATATGTAACTTTGGTAACGATTAGATTTAAAATAGGGATTCGAACAATTGCAAGCAGGGAAGGAGAAGAGTGAAGAATTGAAGGGTGAAGCATTGCACACTGAATATAAATTGGACATAAATTGATCACACTTGCAATCTAACTAACAAAGTAAAGAGTTAGAACATTACCTAGGATTGAAGGGCCCTTCCCAACCTGACTAACATTTTCAAGAATGATCAGTCTAGGATGAAGTGATGCACCAAAACTTTAAGAAGAAGAAACACTCATTAATAAAATATCAACTATGTTTACAAGAGAGCACACATGCTTCCTTCCTCAATAAATCATTTTTTGCTACCATTTCAAAAACATATTAAAAAAAAAATCGACTCTGCATTCATGTTTAGATCAAAATACATGGCAACGTAATACTGCTACTTAATAAACATAAGTACAACAAAACCTACATATATCACAACATAGTAATGATTAACATTGGAACAAAACAATATAGTAATGTGATATAATTAAAATGAAACACTCATTAATAAAATATCAACTATGTTTACAAGAGAGCACACATGCTTCCTTCCTCAATAAATCATTTTTGCTACCATTTCAAAAAAACATATTAAAAAATGACTGTGATTCATGTTTAGATCAAAATACATGACAACGTAATACTACTACTTAATAAACATAAGTACAACAAAACTTACATATATCACAACATAGTAATGATTAACATTGGAACAAAACAATATAGTAATGTGATATAATTAAAATGAAATATATATATATATATATATATATATATATATATATATATATAATATACACCATATAATATTACAACAACCTTATGGTTACATGATGTTGTAGTTCAAGTTGATACTAGTCATTTTGTTTGGTCATTGGTTGCTACTTACTCATAGTACACCTATCAACAACATAACTTTACATGTATAACAATGTCACTTAAAACAATTAAAATTGTAATATTAACACGGTGTAATGAATTTATATGACACACATGCAACAATCATATAACATTGTATTGTTAGGACCCTATAATGTACTTTTTTGCTCATACTTTTTGCTATCATTACATCATTTTCCCACTCATATTTAAGCCTACATTATCACCTTAATCTATTTCTCCTAAGGTATATAACATTTATTCTCTTTGCTATATGTTTAATTTGTTTTACATGTAATTTTACATTACTCTCATACTTAGCCATTAATCAGAAATATATAATTGCTGAAACAGTTTGAACTGCAGTTAATATACCGTTGCTGCTTGAAGACCACGTTCTTGAAACAGTCCGCAAATCCCATTGCTGAAATAGTCTGTGATTTGCGATGCATTTCACATATAGCAGTAACAAGAAGGAGTTGTTACACTGGACGCAACAGCCGTACCTTAAGCCAACACCATTACAACCATCGCTACTACTTGAAGACCACGTTGCTGAAATAGTCAAACAGGACGCAAATCCCGTTGTTGAAACACTCTGTGATTTGCGATGTTGAAACAACATTTCACATACAACAGTAACAAGAAAGATAAATAAAGAAGTTGTTACACCAGACGCAATAGTTGTACCTCAAGACAACATCATTTTAACCACTGTAACAACATTTTGCTACGGGAGATCAGAATATCCTATTCCAGCATAGAAGATTAGATCAAACTAGGAATAGGATTTGCACATACACATGTAATTTTATGCTTAATTGTATTAAAAGGATTCTCCTCTTTAAAAAAAGGGGAAATCAACATTAGAGAGGAAAACAAAAAAGGCTTAGCTAGAAGCGAATTACAGAGAAGGAGCGTGTTCACTTTGGATATTGTAACTTA
>SNQJ01S0054083.1:50760-72319 GCA_010110895.2 Picea sitchensis
ATTCCAGTGGTCCATATCTCCTCCCTTTCAACTGATCTGACGACAGCTGTCGCTCCTCCTCTTGAAATTTTTTTCAATGGGATTTTACCTCGCCCTAGCACACACTTTCACTCTAGGTGCAAATTTTCACTGTCTCGCCTAAGCTGAGAAATCACTCAGCCTTCCAAGGGACTCGACCCTCTTCTTCCTTATAAGAATTTGTGTTCCCTCCTGGCACACTCTGCGCTCAACCCCCTGAGCTTGTAAAGTGAAACTAGTTTACCACTGGCGCACTCCTTGTGCTCGTTGAAGTCTCTCAAACGGCTTCTTGCAACACTTGTCTAAGTGTTGACCTGGTGAAATACTTGCAAAGGTATTCCTCTTGATCCTGGTTCTCCTTCAGGTTCTCTGAAACCCCCATCCACCTCTCTAAGAATAATATAATTAAATTTTAAAAGGTAAAGGTTTTGGTAAAGTCATTTTCCATATCACGTGGGACATGCAAGAATCTTCATCGGGGCTATGGACGCTCACTTGTAGTGAAGCTAGGCTTGTACCATTGGGGTGACTCCATTAGGGATATGGACACTAACTGGTAGCGAAGAAACACTATAAAAATGCATCACAACTCGTATTCTCAACATTCTTGATGTTTATCTTCCTCGTAATACTCCTTATGTCTCCCCCTAAGTCATTTTTAGTTGAATAAAAATGCAGTAAAAGACAATAGGATCTAATACCTGATCCTAACTTCCCCCTTTGTAACTTACAAACATTTTCTCTTCAAACATTGAGCTATGGGACCTATTATTTCTCTTTTGATTTATGCACGATGATGCTTCTCCCCCAAATATTTGTGTTCGGATACCATATCATAGAGATGCAATGCTTCTTTCACTGGGTTGCCATTTTTTGTGATGGACACTACAACCCTCCATTTTCATTTAGTCTACTTGCAAAAATATCTCCAAGAAAATGGAGCCCCTTAAATATTTTGACTTTAAAGACTCTTCAAAATCCCATTCTCACACTAGATCCTCCCTTTACTCTAAAACATGATTTTAAAGCTTATTTTTCAATTAAGTTGCTTCTTTCAAATTGGGGAACTTGTAGAACTTTCCCCTCTGGGCCTAACCTCTTCTGAGACTTAATAAATTTCCCAATTTTTCCCTTGGTATATTGTAAAAGTTAGTATTAAAACCATTGACGCTATCATAGAACTTCACAACATCTCCCTCAACCACTTTGGAAGAGTTCATGAAAAATTCCATGCATTACACTCTAACCTTTCGATGCACTTCTTGTTAACTCCTATGATGTATTGGAGGAGTTCATATTCACTTTTACGATACATTGGAAGAGTGAAATTTAAATTTTATTATTCATTTTCATCGGTGGTCATGTCATCAACTTTCCCAATATACACCCTAGATCCCTTCTTACCAACTTGGTGGATGGATTTCAGATCCTTTCATACTAACTTGGCCGATSGTTTTTGGAAAACTTGATACTAACTCTTCCAATAGTCATTAGAGAAGTTTGTAAGAAATGCTCCAATTTCAAGCCTTGAGCATATTCTGAACGATTTTCTTCTCTAACTTCCACCAGATCGCTCACCATGCCTACCATAATACTKTTTTCATCGGATGATGATATTCCACCAAACATAATCTCAAGTGAATCCTCGGGTAGTTCAATATACTCAAACAAATTAATTGTGTATCAGTTATGTTTTTATTCTTACACTAATCCCTTCTCCACATTTTCTTCACAAGTTTAGATATGTCTCGGAGAAAGAAAGACCCTAGTAAATCACCATCCACCAAGGCCTCCAGAAGTGGCTAACAGAAAAAATATGAACCAAAAACTCCCAGGTCCGTGTATATAACAATATTGTTGGACTCCTAGAAAAGGAACGAGAGGCACATATATGGGGAGACGGGTACCAAATGTTAAAGAAGAAGAATTTCTCCATTAACATCGAGGAACAAGATGAATTAAGAATATTCAATAACATTATAAGATATGGGATATTCATAGTGGCATCCCATGTTGTTGTATTCCATTGTGATGATGTTATCAATTGTATCCTAAAGAACATATATTTAAGGAACAAATATGTTTCTTACTATAGAAAGGAACCCATAGTATCTTTTTAGCTCGAATAATTGGAAAACTTCTATCACCTAGAAAAAATAATTAAAAAGATGGACAAAAACCTTCTCGAAGAGTTTGAATACACAACTAAAAAATTGTTCCCCAGATGGTACAAATCATAGAATAAATTCAAACATATACCCAAGGGAGAGTACCCCACAATCACACTAAGGAGGCCTTATCAGTATATGGTATCCATCATATGCATGCTATAAAGGGAACCAAATGACTCCCTTTTATCCCTCTAATGCATGCCAATGATCTACTACTACACATACGAAGGATTGTCTTTCAACTGGGATGAAATCCTACTAGCCAACCTAGAAAATGCTATAGCTATAGTTGTAGAATCCTAGTGAGGAACCTTCCCAAGTTTCCATATGTCTTCATACCTCTTCAAAACCATGTGCACTTCACACCAATACTAAAAGTATGGGGTGGAAATGGCATCCATTAGACGAAACCATCCACATCTTCTGCAAATTTCTCTAGGAGAAACAATATAGGAGAAAATATAAGAAGATATATGAAAACTTATTTACTCCTCTATATGAGTTTATATTCTTCACACAAACCCCATGCATGACTGGCAAGGAGATAACTATCATGAAAAATATCAGGAATTGTTATCGTATGGAGCATCGTACTTATATCAAAGTGTATGGAGCCACAAAATCCCCCCATATCCTCCATATATTTGTACCATACAAACTAGTACTCTAGGAGGTGGCCTATCACACAGTAGCCCATGGAGTAGGAGAAGTGTTATATTGAGGAAACGAGTAAATATGATACCCACTTCCTCTGTATGTCAGAACATATTCATTCTCAAACAACAAGAAAGCGCGAGAAAAATTTAACACCTTTCTCTCATACCATTTTGGAGAGGATAGGTTCAGGATACATGATCTGAAAATAGTCTTAAAAGACCATTTCAATAAGGTAGGTTTTCCTTATTCACATGACAGATTTCTAGGAGGAAGAGGAGGTACAGAGAAATAAAATAACTTATGATGAGGTTACCTTAAAGATATGATTCAATCCTATAGAAAGGATAGTGGATGAATATAAACACATGAAGAAGTAAGAAAGAAAGCAGAAGAAGAAGTAGCAGGAAGGATGTCTCTCATTTCTACACATTTAGGATTGGTATAGGGAGAAGATACACCAGCTGAGAAGAAAAGAATGAAAAGGGAGAAATTTCCAAAGAAAAATAATGACTCCATAGACAACAAGATGAATATTGTTGAAGAATCCAAAGACAAGGATAAAGGAGAAACAACGGAAAGGGAGGCTACTCAGAAAGAAGAAAAGGAAAAGGTAGCAACAACACTGGGAATGGTTGCATCAATACAGATAAAGTGGTAGAGGAAGAGTAGAGGAAGAAATAAAAAGAGTCTAAGAACCAAGAGATAGTCTCAATGGAAAATATTATTCATGAGATATCAACAGTCAGTGCTAGTGGACTAAATTTCGGATTCATTATTCCATTCAATCCAAATTAACTACCTTGTTATCATGCAATTTGTACTTTTCCAAATCCCGATACAAGTAGTGAAAGTTGGTGTAACAAATAGGATATCCTATGACCATCACCCTAATAGGAAATCCCCTCTTTTAGAAATAGGTGAGGTCTACCCCAGAGGATGCATCGTTAGTGACCTAAAGGGTTGGGTAAGATAAGGATAAGGTTAATATTAAACCCCCCTCTCACTGGTCACCCAAGTTAAGAATGTCACAAAGTATATGTCTGAAAAAGATGAGGAAAATGAAAGATAACTTGGGTACAGTCCCATGTAGACAATATATCGTATATATATATATATATATGCCACATATATATATATATATATATTTCAAATTACAATTATGATAATGGGACCTCAATAGACAATATATAGTGCAAATATATGCTAGTTTATGTAATATTGGAGAAATAATAAAGTTTACAACAACAAATCATAATTTGTAACTGTTGCAAGAAAAGCACTTCTGAAATACTTGAAAAGATAGTGAAAAATTAGCATTAATTAGGTATAATGATCAGTATTTGTTATAGTAGATTTATGAGTGTTGTATCTAGCATTTAAAATTAATTATGCATAAAATTGCAGCAATTAGTATGGCTGTAACAATGTTTTGTAACATCAACAAGTATATTAGTAATCTAGGCTAATTTACGGTTATATATAGTCAGTAAAACCTTAAGAGAGTATTGTTTGAGTGTTTGATCAACCATTCAACAAGAGGGATGTAAGAAACTATTGCCTTTAGGGCTTGTAACAATGTTTTGTAACATCAACAAGTATATTAGTAATCTAGGCTAATTTACGGTTATATATAGTCAGTAAAACCTTAAGAGAGTATTGTTTGAGTGTTTGATCAACCATTCAACAAGAGGGATGTAAGAAACTATTGCCTTTAGGGCTTATGGAGACAATTATATCAACACAATAGCTTAGAGAAATCAATGATAATACTTGTCAAAGGGCTAAGAGATGAATGTTAAAGGTGTTGGCACTTCAAGGCCTCAAGCATTCAAGTACTTGACGAAGGATTCCACTAGAGAATGACATTTTAAGGCCCTATTGTAACCTCCTCTCCTTGAAATATTGAAACATGTTTATGTAACAAGAACTATAACAATGCTTATAAAGTGCTAGCACTTTAGGGCTTTAGAATCTTGTCTAGAAAAGATCTTCTTTAGAAAAATTTGCAAACAAAGAGCAAGAAAGAAATACCTTATGTTTCTTACTCCTAGGATTTCAAGCAAGCTATTTCATAATATTCAACATGAAAAAGTAAAACACACCATATACATTTAAGATGAAATGAAAATTTCGTATTTACTTGATTCACCAAGAATAATCAAGCATCAAAACCCTAGATTTCCAAAATATTTCACCAAAAACTGATCCAAGAAGCACCCACACAAGTCTCCAAGAAGGTGCACCTAAACATTTCAGCCAATAAAACTTAAAAGGGCACAAATTTTAGTCCTCTCTTTAAGTGAGGAGAGTTATTATAAAAAATGAATTAGTCAAGCCATATTTATATGGGAACTCCTGGCCTTATTGTCCAAAAGTTGTGTCTTTTCACAATTTTGAGCCTACTTATCAGTTTGCTCATTAAAATTAATAAAAATTCAATATTTTACAAAATGACACTAAAAAGGGTGATGTAATTCCCTTATATGGTGATGTTGATCTCCATAGGTGGGACATTGGGAAAGGAGGATGTAGTGCTAGGCCTCCAAAGGCCCTAAGACATGCCCACACATTACAAAACTTCATCAATTTCTTCAAAATATCAAACGATATCCCTAGGTGACATCATGAGCTACTATGATGATGTATAAGGACTCCAAGGGCTAATGTATAGGTGGGAAGAGTTGGGAACTCTTCAATGAGGTTTTCGAGAGCTCCTCCAAACCAAACAAACCCCTTCTTCAATATGTAATCAAGTTATGAAATAAGGATTTTAAAACTTCTTGTGGAGGTAGATCATGGAAATTTTGTTCTTTTAGCACTACTAGAGAGATAAGAATGTTCCTGATTTTGGTTAGTATTTTCTCGTCCTGAGAGGCAGAGACATTATTGTTTGCTAGAAGTTGAGATAGCACCTGGAGTACCATTTCCTCTTTTGTTCAATGAACTCCTAAGCATCCTCCTTTTTCCAGCTGATAGTTCTCGTCTTTCACAACTTTCACCTCTAGTCCTAACCTCTTATAATAATTAAAATATTTCCCAAGTTTCCCCTTGGTATATTGGAAAAGTTAGTATTAAAACCACCGATGGTATCAGAGAACTTCACAACATCTCCCTTGACCACTTCAGAAGATTTCATGACAAAGTCCCTGAATTACACTCTAACCTTTCAATGCACTTCTCGTTAACTCCTATGATGTATTGGAGGAGTTCATATTAACTCCTATGATACATAGGAGGAGTTAAATTTAACTTTTCCTATTACTTTTCAACGGTGTTCTTGTCATCAAATTTCCCAATATACACCTCAGATCCCTTCTTACCAACTTGGTCGATGGATATTGGATCCTTTCATACTAACTTGGCCGATAGATTTTGGAAAACTTGATACTAACTCTTCCAATAGTCATCAGAGAAGTTTGTAAGAACAACTCCAATTTCAAACTTTGAACATCTTCTAAATGATTTTCTTCTCTAACTTTCACTATATCGCTCACCATGGCTTCCATAATACTTTTGTCATTGGATAATGATCTTACACCAAACATAAACTCAAGTGAATCCTCGGGTAGTTCAATACACTCAGAAATATTAATTGTGTATCGGTTATGTTTTTATTCTTACACTAATCCCTTCTCCACATTTTATTTGTAGGTTTAGATATGTCTCTGAGAAAGAAAGAAGCCAGTAAAGCACCAGTCATTGAGGCCTCTAGAAGTGGCTAACATACAAAAGATGAACCCAAAAATCTTGGATCCATGCATATAACAATATTTTTGGACTCCTAGAAAAGGAAGGAGAGGCACTCATATGGGTAGACATGTACAAAATGTTAAAGAAGCATAATTTATCCATTGACATCGAGGATCACGATGAATTAAGAATCTTCAATAACATTAGAAGATCTGGGATATTCAGAGTGGCATCCCATGTTGTTGTATTCCATTGTGATGATGTTATCACTTGGATCCTGAAGAACATATATTTAAGGAACAAATATGTTTGTAACTCCAGAAAGGAACCCATAGTATCGTTTCAGATCAAATACTTGGAAAAATTCTATCACCTTGTAAAAAGAATTAAGAAGTTGGAAAAAAATATTCTCGGCTAGTTTGAATACATAACTAAAGAGTTGTTCCGCAGATGGTACAAAGAAAACAAGAAATTTAAACATAGACCCAAGGGAGAGTACCCCACAATCACACTAAGGAGGCATTATCAGTAGATGGTAACCATGATATGCACACTATATAGGGAACAAAATGCCTCCCAATTCTCCCTCTAATACATGCCATTGATCTACAACTTCATAGATGAAGGAATGTCTTTCAACTTGGATAAATCCTACTAGCCAACCCACAAAATGCTATAGTTGTAGTTGTAGAAGCCTAGTCAAGAGATTTCCCAAGTTTCCATATGTCTTCATACCTCTTGGAAATCATGTGAATTGCACACCAATACCCAAATATGGGGTGGAAATGGAATCCATAAGATGAAACCATCCACATCTACTACAAACTTCTCTAGGAGAAAAAATATAGGACAAAATATCAGAAGATATATGAGAACTTCTTGGCTCCTCTATATGAGTTTATATTCTACACACTAACCCCATGCATGACTGACAAGGATATAGCTATCATGAAAAGGATCGGGGATTAGTATCGTATGGAGGATGGTACTTATATCAGAGTGTATGGAGCCACAAAATCTCCCCGTGTCCTACCTTGTTTTGTAGCATTCAAACTAGTACTCTAGGATGTGGCCTATCAGACAATATTCCATGGAGTAGGAGGAATGTTATATCGAGGAAAAAAGAAAATATGATCCCCACTTCCTTTGTATGTCGGAAACTACTCATTCTCAAACACCAAGAAAGAACAAGAAAATGTTAACACCTTTCTCTTATACCATTGTGGAGAGGATAGGTTCAAGACACATGACCCAAAAGGAGTTGTAAAAGACCATTTCAATAAGGTAGGTTTTCCTTGGGAGTACATGACAGATGTCTAGGAGGAAAAGGAGGTACATCAAAATGAAAGAACTTACGATGCGTTCACCTTAAATAGATGAGTCAATCGTGTACGAAGCATAATGGATGAAGAGAAAACACACGAAGAAGTCAAAAAGAAAGTTGAATAAGAAGAAGCGGGAAGGGTGTCTCTCATTTCTACACATTTAGGATTGGTATAAGAAGAAGAGACACCAATTGAGAAAAAGAGAATGAAAAGGGAGAAAGTAACAAATAAAAAGAATGAATCCATAGAGAAGAAGAAGAAGATCTTTGAAGAAGCCAAAGACAAGGCTAAAGAAGAAACCGTGACAAAGGAAGCTACCCAGAAAGAAGTAAAGGAAAAGGTAGCAATAACACTGGAAAATTTTGCATCAATAGCAGAGAAATAAGATACAGATAAAGTGGTCGAGGAAGAGTAGAGGAGGAAATGCGAAGAGTCTAAGAACCAAGAGATAGTCTCAATGGACACTATTATTCGCGAGATATCAACAATCAATGCTAGTGGACTAAATTTGGGATTCGTTATTCCATTCAAGACAAATGATGTACCTTTTTATCATGCAACTTTTCCTTGTCCAAATCCCGATACAAGTATGGGAAATTGGTTTGACAAATAGGATAACCTATCACTGTCACCTTGATAGGAAATCCCCTCTTTTAGAAATAGGCAACATCTACCCTAGGGGAGGCATCCTTAGTGACCTAAAGGGTTGGGTAAGATAAGGATAAAGTTAATATTAAACCCCCCTATCACTAGACACCCAAGTCAAGAATGTCACAAATTCTATGTTTGAAAAAGATGAGGAAAATGAAAGATAATTTGGGTACCTACCCATAACAAGACAATATATCATGTATATATAGATTTCCAAGTACAATTGTGATAATAGGACCTCAATAGACAATATATAGTGCAAATATATTTTATTTGATGTAATATTGGAGAAATAATAAAGTTTACAACAACAAATCATAATTTGTAACTGCTGCAAGAAAAACACTTCTGAAATACTTGAAAAGATAGTGAAAACTTAGCATTAATTAGGTATAATGATTAGTATTTGTTATAGCAGATTTATGAGTGTTGTATCTAGCATTTAAAATTAATTATGCATAAAATTGCAGTAGTTAGTATGGTTGTAACAATGTTTTGTAACATTAGCAAGTCATCAAGTCTAATTTAGGGTTAGATATAGTTAGTAAAATTTTAAGAGAGTATTGTTTGAGTGTTTGATCAACCCTTCAACAAGAGGGATGCAAGAAACCGGTTCCTTTAGGGATTATGGATGCAATTATATCAGCACAATAACTTAAAGAAATCAATGATAATACTTGTCAAAGGACTAAGAGATTAATGTTAAAGGTGTTGGCACTTCAAGGCCTCAAGAATTCAAGTATTTGAAGAAGGATTCCACTAGAGCATGACACTTTAAGGCTCAATTGTAACCTCCTCTCGTTGAAATATTGAAATATATTTATGTAACAAGAACTATAACAATGCTTCTAAATTTCTAGAACTTTAGGGATTTAGAAGCTTGTCTAGAAAATATCTTCTTTAGAAAAATTTGCAAACAAAGATCAAGAAAGAAATGCCTTATGTGTCTTACTCCTAGGGTTTCAAGCAATCCATTTGATAATATTCAACACAAAAAAGTATAACATATCATAGAGATTTAATATGAAATGAAAATTTCATATTTACTTACTTCACCAAGAATAATCAAGCATCAAAACCCTAGATTTCCAAATAATTTCACCAAAAACGGATCCAAGAAGCATCCACACAAGTCTCCAAGAAGGTGCACCTCAAAATTTCAGCCAATAGACCTTAAAAGGGAACAAACTTCAATAATATTTGTAAGTGAGGAGATTTATTATGAAAAATGAATTAGGCCAGACATATTTATATGGGAAATCCTAGCTTTATTGTCCAAAAGTTGTGTCTTTTCACAATTCTGAGCCTACTTCTCAGTTTTCTCAATAAAATTAAAATAAATTCATTTTTTTTACAAAATGACCCTCAAAAGGGTGACGTCATGCTCTTCTAGGGTGATGTTGATCTCGATAGATTGGACATTGGACAAGGATGATGTAGTGCTAGGCCTCCACAACCCCTACGTCATGCCCACACATTCCAAAACCTCATCAATTTCTTTGAAATATTAAACCCTATCCCTAGGTGACATCATGGGCTACTAGGGTGATGTCTAAGGCCTCCAAGGGATAAGGTCTAGGTGGGAGTAGTTGGGAAATATTCATCTAGGTCTTACAGAGTGCCTCCAAAGGAAACAACCCCCTTCTTCAATACGAAATCAAGTCATCAAATAAGGATTTTAAAACTTCTTGTGGAGGTGGCTCATAGAAATTTTGTTCTTTTAGCACTTCTAGAGACATGTATGTTCCTGATTGTAGTTAGGATTTTCTCTTCCTGATAGGCAGATACACCGGTTGTTTCTATAAGTTGATATAACACTTCGAGTAGCATTTCCTCTTTTGTTCAACGAACTCTTAAGCATCATCCTTTTTTCTAACCGATAGGTCTCATCTTCCACAACTTTCCCCTCTAGGCCTAACCTCTTCTGATACTTAATAAATTTCCCAAGTTTCCCCTTGGTATATTGAAAAAGTTAGTATTAAAACCACTTACACTATCAGAGAAATTCACAACATCTCCCTTGACCATTTCAGAAGAGTTCATGACAAATTCTCTTAAATACACTCTAACCTTTCAACACACTTCTCGTTAACTCCTACGAAGTATTGGAGGAGTTCATATTAACTCCTCTGATACATCAAAGGATTTAAAGTTAAATTTTCTTATTCCTTTTCATCGGTGGTCATGTCATAAACTTTCCCAATATACACCTAGGATCCCTTCTTACCAACTTGGTTGATGGCTATCAGAGCCTTTCATACTAACTTAGTAGATGGTTTTTGGAAAACTTGATACTAACTCTTCCAATAGTCATCAGAGCAGTTTCTAAGAACTGCTCCAATTTCAAACTTTGAGCATCTTCTGAACTATTTTATTCTTTAACTTCCACCAGATCCCTCACCATGCTTGCCATAATACTTTTGTCATCATATGACGATCTTCCACCAAACATTAGCTCAAGTGAATCCTCGGGTAGTTCATTATACTCATACAGATTAATTGTGTATCAATTATGTTTTTATTCTTACACTAATCCCTTCTCGACATTTTCATCATGGGTTTAGATATGTCTCCAAGAAATAAATAAACTAGTAAAGCACCAACCACTGAGGCCTCCATAAGTGTCTAACATACCAAATATGAACCCAAAACTCCCAGTTCCATGTATATAACATTATTGTTGGACTCCTAGAAAAGGAAGGAGAGGCACTCAGATGGGGAGATGTGTACCAAATGTTAAAGAAGCAGAATTTTTGCATTGACGTTGAGGATCAAGTTCAATTAAGAATCCTCAAGAACATTAGAAGATTTTGGATATTCAGATTGACATCCCAAGTTGTTGTATTTCATTGTGATGATGTTATCACTTGGATCCTGAAGAACATAGATTTAAGGAACAAATATGTTTCTAACTCCATAAAGGAACCCATAGTATCGTTTCATCTCGAATACTTCGAAAAAGTCTATCACCTCAAAAAAATAATTAGGAAGCTAGAAAAAAAACTTCTCAATGAGTTTGAATACACAACTAAAGAGTTGTTCCCCATATGGTACAAAGCAGAAACACAATTCAAACAAAGATCGAAGAGAGAGTGTTAAGCCCTAATATTGGCTCATTACCCCTTAATTGGGGAATATTAGATTAGTAATGCTATTTTATTTATGTCGGCTTTAGGCCATTAGTTGTAATCTATATTAGTAATGTTATTTTAATTATGTCGACTTTAGGCCATTATACCTCCTAGTCTCCTATATATACCAAGGAGACATTTTCATTTTGAATCATCTGGTACTTGAACATTTAAGTGGGGTAAAAGGAGGTTTCCCACTTAGAAGAGACTTATTATCTGAAATTATCTCTTTTCAAGTTGGAATTACTTTTCACAGGGTTTTCTATGCTATTTTGATGTTGGTTCTTAACATATGGTATCCCGAGCTCCAAAGGTCTTGGGGTTCATTGCTACTGCTCCGGAATAAGGTAGATTTTCACTATAACTATTTTTCTACAACGTTTGAAGGAGGCGGCTTGGAGGTATTTATAAGGCAAAAGGTGTTGGGTTCAAAATTAATCTCCACGAGGGCCTTATACTTTCAGGAGAATGCATTGTACAAGATAGGTTTTGGAATCATGCTGAAATGAGTCGATACTTGGAATTTTCACTATAAAATATTTTCTGTAATGTTGCAGACCCTGAACTCTGTAGGTTATTTACAGAAATTAGTAGTGTATCGTGGGTAAAAAAGTTCATCTTCTGGATCATACTAAATTTGTAGATACACATACAGTAGCCAAGATAGGGTATCTGGCTGGTCCTATTGACTAGTCTGAAGAGGTGTTCTAGGTAAAACAATTAGCAGCTTCTTCCCTAGAGTATCCAAATTAGTGGGACTGGTTTCATTGGATTGTGAACAGTCTTTAGTATTTTAGATTGAGTTTTAGAATTTTATATCAATTATTTTAATGCGAGGCACACTATACAAGTGAAATCACCTAAGAGGTAAAAAATCAGTAAGTTGTGGGGAAGTTAAAGTAAATTCCATGACATTCAATTTGATCAGACCTGTGGCATTCTATAGAAGAAATATTAGAGAACTACATGAAGAAAGTTTCATACCGGAAGGGCCAAAATTGGGAGTCCTGAAGAAATATTGTCATGAGAACCACCTCAAAATCAAGGCTCAAAAGGAGAGTGATACTTGGCCATGCCACCCAAAGGGAACTTCTACACCAAATAAGCCTCAGAAAATCCTACTTGGACTCTTGATGGAGGTGAAAGTATTAATAGGGACATAAAATGAACTACAAAATAAGGTTGGATTCAATGGAGGCTAAGTTGGATACTAAGATGGATTCAATGAAAGCTCAGGTGGACACTAAGATGGATGGTTTAAAGGGATATCATGGGAAGTATTGAAAAATTTCATACTTGGAGAAGACACACGGAAGTGAAAATGCATCCCATAAGGAAATTCACAATGTGGACACAAGGAAGGTGAATCAAGAATGGAGAAACTCCAACTTTGGTTTGAGATCAATACGTTCCTAAGATTGACATAGGGAAGTTTGATGGCAAGGACCCAATCACATGGATACCCGGATGGAACAATTCTTTGATCTCCATGTGTACCACATACACAAAGGTGCAATTGCTTCTTTATATTTAGAACCAAATAATCTGTTTATTATTGATATTTGTTCTGTAAATCCCTCGTCCTTGGACAATTTCCGCAGGAAGGAAATGATATCACACTATGGGGATACAAGGAGAAATGCCTTCTTTATCAATTGATAAATCTCAAACAAAGGGTTTAGTTACCGAGCAAATTGAAAACTTCCAAAGATTGAATATAAAGAATGCTTAGAATGTCCAGGATGAGCACTTGATTGATGTATTCATAGGAAATTTAGGGATAACATTCAACATGAGTTGTTTTTGGGAACCCAAATCATTGGAGAATGCATTTAAGGTGGCAAAGAAATGTTGAAAGTAAAAATAGAAGCTATATTTCCAATAGAAGGACCTATCTAACATCTATAGAGAACAATGCTCTTCTCCTAAAACACCTCAACCTACAAGGTTGACACCTCAACAAAGTGGAAAAGAAAAGAAAAAGGTTTATGCTTTAATTGTGACAAGTACAATTAAGGGACATAGGAGTGTGGTGAGAAGAAATTATTTCTATGAATTTTGAAGAGGAAGAAGTAAAAGAACAGAACCATCTCAAGATTGAAAGCAGTGACAAAGTTAAATTAGAAGGTTGACTCCGATCATGGAGTGTAATGCATTGGCTGGAATTAGCACTCCTCAAACCCTCAAGGTCGAGGGATACATCAAAAAGAATTAATAGTCCTAATTACAGTTATGGGGTACTCATGAATTTCATTCACTATAAATTAGCCAAAAGATCTCAATTACTTTGTATATCCAGTAGCTAGAGTTTCAAGTAATGATTCTTAGGATGGAGGAATTATCAATTACTCAGGAAAATACAATAAGATCAATCTTACTATGGGGAATATGTAATGGAATAGTCCAATAGTTTCTATACCCATGGGTGTTCGCAGGAATGTGAACACTAGAATCCAATGGTTGCAATCACTAGAACAATGGCTTTTAATTTTCAAGAACTTTTCGTAGAGTACACATTTGGAAGGAAAAGAAATTGAGTTAAAGAGACTATCTGAGGGAAACGTTAGGGGTATTGATAAGCTCTAACGACATGATAAAATTATTGAAAAGGGCCATCAAGGCATTGTGCACAACTATGCTCACTAGATGTTCAAACATACAAGCCATCTATTCCTCAAGATCTCAAGGGATCATTGATGACATTCCAAAGTATTTGAAGATATTCCCAAAGGTCTCCCCACCCACTCGAAATCATGATCATTAAATTCACCTAATTCACAGGAGTGTTCCTCCTAACATCAGTGTCTGGATACCCTTCGCTCGAGGAAGAGTGAAATTAGTATGGTTGAAGAAATGTTATAGAAGTGACATTATTAGACCTAGCCAAAGTTCTTGCTTTGCACTGGTGGTAATGGTATTTGTATGGCTTGATGTTTGGAGGAACACTCTCAGGAATTATAGAGAGCTCAACAAGATCGCACCTATTAAAGGGCCAGTTCCCATTCCCATGATTGATGAATTGTTAGGTGGCCATGGGTAATCTATTTCCACAAAATTGGATCTCCCATTAGGGTATCATCAGAGATAGAATGAAGGAAGATATCCCAAAAAGAACATTACGAACTCCTTAGGCCTTTATGAATTTTGGTCATGCCTTTTAGCCTTGCCTTACAAATGCAACTTCCACATTCCAAGGGTTGATGAATTCATTTCCAAGCCCTTCCGAAAATTTTATTTAGTATTTTTTGATGATATACTAATATATAGCAAATCTTGGGAGGAGGTGATCATGTACAGCAGGGTTGACAAGTGCTACAACTACTAAAGGGAGAAACAACTATATGCTAAACCATCCAAATGTTTCTTTGGAGTAAAAGTGAAACCTTTGGGTCATATTGTATCTCATGCAGAGGTGTCCAGGTAGACCTAACAAGATTAAGACCATGGTGGACTGGTCGATTCCCAAAACATTAAAAAATCTTGGGGATTTTTGGGTTTAGCAGTTACTACCGCCAAGTTTTATTCCAGGCCCCTTGGAAGAATAATAGAAGCACCTTTAACGGCATAACTAAGAAGGATGCATTTTCATGGACTCCAGGAGGCAACTAAATCTTTTTAAGACAACCCAAAAGAGGTGATGTGTACGACTCACATCTTGACCACTCCGGACTTCACCAAAACCTTTATTGTGGAATGTGATGCCTCAAGAAATGGAATTGGTGTTGTCCTAAAATGCTAAGAAGGAGAGAGCCCACAGTTTGAAGTCGACCACTCAAAGGAAGAGACTTACATCAAACATTATGAGTGAGAAAGAAGTTTTTGAAGTAGGGGATTAGGTATTTTAAGACTACAACCATACAAAGCAGTCATCCCTCAAGCAAGCCAAGAAGGGATGAGAGTGTACCAAAGTCATGGCCCTTGGGTGTTGCAAAATATTGGTATTATGTCATACAAATTGGAGTTTCTTGCTTCTTCACGAGTACACCCAGGTTTTCCATGTTTCATGCCAAAGAAGGTTATAGGTGACAAGTCAGTTCAAACTATATTGCAGGAACTTGTGAGGAAGGAAAAAATCATGTGGAGCTGAAGCCATCAACGTGCAATTTTCCAAATGAGGCCAGATCCATTTGAGGTATCTCATTAAATGGAGGAAACTAGAGTAGATTCCCACAGGTCTTTTATCTGAAGCATCGAGTTACTCAAAGCGTTGGGACAACACTTGTGAGAGGAGGGGCATGTTAAGCCCTAATGTTGGCTCACTACCTTAATTGGGGCATATTAGATTAGTAATGCTATTTTATTTATGTCGACTTTAGGCCATTAGTTGTAATCTAGATTAGTAATGTTATTTATTTTATTTATAGCCGACTTTGGGCATTATACCTCCTAGTCTCCTATATATACGAGGAGACATTTTCATTTCTGAATCATCTTGTACTTGAAAAAAATTAAGTGGGGGTAAAAGGAGGTTTCACTTACCCCTCGTAAGGTATTATCTGAAATTATCTCTTTTTCAAGGCATTGAGTACTTTCACGAGGTTTTACATGTATATTGATGTTTTGGTTCTTATGATACCCTATTCCTTTTAAGGAGGACTTATCAGTGTATGGTAGCCATGATATGAACGTTATACAGGGAACAAAATGCCTCCTAGTTCTCCATCTAATACATGCCACTGATCTACTACTGCACATATGAATGATTGTCTTTCAACTAGGATGAAATCCTACTAGACAACGATTGTCTTTCAACTAGGATGAAGTCCTACTAGCCAACCTGGAAAATGCTATAGATATAGTTGTAGAAGCCTAGTCATGAACCTTCCCAAGTTTCCATATGTCTTCCTAACTCTTGTAAATCATGTGCATTTCACACCAATACCCAAATATGGGGTGGAAATGACATCCATAAGATGAAACCATCAACATCTACTACAAATTTCTCTAGGAGATAAAACATATAGGACAAAATATCAGAAGATATATGAAAACTTCTTGGCTCCCCTATATGATTTTATATTCTGTACACCAATCCCATTCGTGAATGACAAGGAGATATCTATTGTGAAAAGGATCGGGGATTGGTATCATATGGATAATGGTACTTATATCAGAGTGTATGGAGCCATAGAATCCCCCCATATCCTCCCTCATTTTGTACCATACAAACTAGTACTCTAGGAGGTGTCCTATCATACAATAGTCCATGGATTAGGAGGAATGTTATATCAAGGAAACAAGGAAATATGATCCCCACTTCCTCTATATGTCATAATATACTCATTCTAAAACACCAAGAAAGCACGAGAAAAATCTAAAACCTTTCTCTCATATCTTTGTGGAGAGGTTAGGTTTAGGACACATGACCCGAAAGGAGTTGTAAAATACCATTTAAATAAGGTAGGTTTTCCTTGGGAATACATGACAAATGTCTAGGAGGAAGAGGAGGTAAAAATAAATGAAAGAAATTATGATGAGTTCACCTTAAAGAGATGAGTCAATCCTATAGGAAGGATAGTGGATGAAGAGAAAACACATAAAGAAGTAAAAAAGAAAGAAAAAGAAGAAGCAGCAGGAAGGATGTCTCTCATTTCAACACATTCATGATTTGTATAGGAAGAAGAGACACCAGATTAGAAAAAGAGAACAAAAAGGGATAAAGTAACAAAGAAAAAGAATGACTTCATAGAGAAGAAGAATAATATCGTTGAAGAAGCCAAAGACAAGGCTAAAGAAGAAATCACGATAAAGGAAGCTACCGAGAAAGAATCAAAGGAAAAGGAAGCAACAACACTGAAAAATGTTGCATCAATAACAGAGAAAGAAGATACAGATAAAGTGCTAGAGGAAGAGTAGAGGAAGAAATAAAAAGAGTCTAAGAACCAAGATATAGTCTCAATGGACACTATTATTCGTGAGATATCAACAGTCGATGCTAGTGGACTAAATTTGGGATTCATTATTCCATTCAAGTGGAATGTTGTTCCTTGTCATCAAGCAATTTGTACTTTTCCAAATCCCGATACAAATATGGGAAATTGGTGTAACAAATAGGATAACCTATCACTGCCATCTTAATAGGAAATCCTCGATTTGAACAATAGGCGAGGTCTACCCTAGGGGAGGCATCCTTAGTTACCTAAAGGGTTGGGTAATCTAAGGATAAGGTTAATATTGAACCCCCCTCTCACTCATCACCCAAGTCAAGAATGTCACAAAGTCTATGTCTAAAAACGATGAGGAAAATGAAATATAACTTGGGTACCTACCCATAACAAGACAATATATCATGTATATATAGATTTCCAAGTACAATTATGATAATACGACCTCAATAGACAATATATAGTGAAAATATATGCTAGTTGATGTAAGATTGGAGCAATAATAAAGTTCACCACAACAAATCACAATTTGTAGTTGCTGCAAGAAAAACACTTCAGAAATACTTGAAAATATAGTGAAAACTTAGCATTAATTAGGTATAAGGATCATTGTTTGTTATAGAAGATTTTTGAGTGTTGTATCTAGCATTTAAAATTAATTATGCATAAAATTGCAACAATTAGTATGGTTGTAACAATGTTTTGTAACATCAACAAGTAGATTAGTAAGCTAGGCAAATTTAGGCTTAGATATAGTTAGTAAAATATTAAGAGAGTATTGTTTGAGTGTTTGATAAACCCTTCAATAAGAGGGATGTAAGAAACTAGTTCCTTTAGGGCTTATGGAGTCAATTATATCAGCACAATAACTTAGAGAAATCAATGATAATACATGTCAAAGGACTAAGAGATGAATGTTAAAGGTGTTGGAACTTCAAGGCCTCAATAATTCAAGTATTTGAAGAAGGATTCCACTAGAGCATGACACTTTAAGGCCTATTGTAACCTACTCTCCTTGAAATATTGAAATATATTTATGTAAAAAAAACTATAACAATGCTTCTAAAGTGTTATCACTTTAGGGATTTAAAAGCTTGTCTAGAAAATATCTTCTTTAGCAGAATTTGTAAACAAAGAGCAAGAAAGAAATACCTTATGTTTCTTACTCCTAGGGTTTCAAGCAAGCTATTTCATAATATTAAACATGAAAAAGTAAAACATACCATAGACATTTAACATGAAATTAAAATTTCATATTTACTTACTTCACCAAGAATAACTAAGCATAAAAACCCTAGATTTCCAAAATATTTCACAAAAAACTGATTAAAGGAGCATCCACACAAGTCTTCAAGAAGGTGCACCTCAAAATTTCAGCCAATAAACCTTAAAAGGGAACAAATTTCAGTCCTCTCTTTAAGTGAGGAGGGTTATTATGAAAAATGAATTAGGCCAACCATATTTTTATGGGAAATCCTGCCCTTATTGTACAAAAGTTGTGTTTTTTCACAATTTTGATCCTACTTCTCAGTTTGCTCATTAAAATTAAAATAAATTCATCTTTTTACAAAATGACCCTCAAAAGTTTGACATCATTCCATTATAGGATGACATTGTTCTCAATATGTGGGACATTGTCCAAGGACAATGTAGTTCTAGGCCTCCAAATGCCCTAATTCATGCCCACACATTCCAAAACCTCATCAATTTTTTCGAAATATAAAACCCTCTCCCTAGGTGACATCATGGGTTAATAGGGTGATCTCTAAGACCTCCAAGGGATAATGTCTAGGTGGGAGGAGTTGGGAACTCTTCATCTAAGTCTTCCAGAGTGCCTCCAAAGGAAACGACCCCCTTCTTCAATATGCATTCAAGTCATATGATCCTAGCCCAGACATGGGGCTCTGCATCCATCCTTGAACTCCAAATCCCTCATGAAGGTCCGAACAAGTCATCTCTTCATGAATACTTGCCCACTGGGAAAGGTCCTACAAAAAAAAAATAGATACACCCTCCAAGGGTCCATAAGTCACAGGATCATAACAAGTAATCCACATCTAATAATCAAACCACTGAAACATGTGCATAAAAACCCCCTTTTTCAAAATAAAGAAATTCTCAAAAACGTTATAAAATTTGTCAAATTTAGGTGTGGGAGGGGTGTCAAGGCATCCTATTAGTCCATTCAGTCCTCAAGTCAAGGGTGTTTTCCAGTAGAAAATGATCTAAGTCATGAAAAGAAGATGAAGTGGATGGGGGTAATAATTTTGGGCATAGTTTTCATGACATACAAGGGTTCATAGTGTCTCAATTATGGTTGCCTTTGTAGAGGGTGTACTGCACCTTCATTTTCTATGCATCCTTTTTCAAAGCCCATTTATTTCCATCAATTAATTAAAGTCCAGAAAAATTGGGTACTCCAAATGGGTAACATAAGACTTGGGATGTAGTACCATAATGTCACTTGAAGGGAGAGGTACACAGAGTGCCATAGGGGTAAGGAAAAGTTTTTAACAGACTTTTTTATATCTCTAAACAAGTGGGACGTCTATATAATATGAAAATGTTTCTTGTAGGTCTCTGATTCTTTTGGAGAAATGTTTCATCGTTCTCAAGACCTCCTTAGGAGAGCATCTAGAAGGTTATATTTTTTCCTTTTACCTTTTTACAACTACATTCCCTCTAGTACTTCATCCTCTTCTTCCCATGAAATGAGGTACACTCCCTTCTTGGGTTAGTACACCTGAAAATCCCAAAATATAAGGAGATGAAAGGGAAGAAGTATAGAAAGTGACAAGTATGATTGGGAATGGAAAACAACTCTTCAAGGAACCCCAGTAGAACCCCATCCCCAAGGGTGATCAACTTAATAGGACAAAATGACAACCACCAAGATTAAATAAGGAAAAGAGTATAATTTCCATGAAAACATTCTATAATCAATAAAAAAAAAATTCCAACATGTTCAAATTATTCAATTATTAGGTTGACACTTACCATGGTACAAGACTTATTACCTCATGAAGCAAGACTTGTTGTCCTTTGGGACCTGGCCGGAGTGATGGATAATGCTCTGTTGGTGGTGAAGTATGATGGTGCATCAATTAATAGTAGGGGCCTATGGGGATATGCTAGTCAATCTATCTCTCGACACTCCATGTCTGCTACCTGTGGGCCTTGAGAAATGATATCCATATTTACCCCTAGTATATGGGGGTAACATTCCCGAAATCTAAAAGTTTGTATATGATAAATAATCAGGTTGAATTAAACAATAATAAGAAAATAGGGTACCGATAATAGGGTGAAACCCGATTTCGGTCATTACACAGACCCCCATAAATGAACATATCAAAAAGGATATAGTAGTCATAGCCTCAGCTAGATTCTGTTTTTGGAGGGACATGGAGGATAACGTCCTAAATATTCATTGACAAAATATAATATGTGTTACACATTATTTTCGTCATCCCTATGATCGTTAATGATGTAAACCTATCTATTACCTTCAGAGGGGTCAGTGCCCTGAGTTCCTAAAGAGAGAAGGGAGAATAACTTCTCCTGAGAAAAGAAATTTATTTTTCCTATGTAAAAACGTTATAAAAAGGGAAGTTCGCAGGTTGCTATATAGGCAGGGTGTGAGAATGACCCATTCTCGCAGGTTGCACTATAGCTAGGGTGCGAGGTGTTCGTAGGTTGCTCTATATCTAGGGTGCGATAATTCCAGCACGTGGGAAAAATGAGTGTTTTCGCGAATATTCTAGAAGGAGAAGCTTCTGTGGTGAGGTGGCATCCGAATGGTTTGGATCTNAGATATAGTAGTCATAGCCTCAGCTAGATTCTGTTTTTGGAGGGACATGGAGGATAACGTCCTAAATATTCATTGACAAAATATAATATGTGTTACACATTATTTTCGTCATCCCTATGATCGTTAATGATGTAAACCTATCTGTTACCTTCAGAGGGGTCAGTGCCCTGAGTTCCTAAAGAGAGAAGGGAGAAGAACTTCTCCTGCGAAAAGAAATTTA
>SNQJ01S0054083.1:85530-104786 GCA_010110895.2 Picea sitchensis
AAGTGGTATATTGAATTTCCATGAGGTTTCTTCTCTGATTTCAACACCATGGCTATGTCTTTCCTTACGCATTACCAGTTACCGATCCGTTATGACATGGGGACCGAGATTTTGAATTCCTTTAAACAGACTAAAGGCACTCATATATCTGATCCCATCCATGAGTGGCGAAGGAGACGACGTCTCATTAAACTTGAGCTCCCTGATCAGTTACTAGCAGAATAGTTTACGAAATCATTTGTGAACAAAATCGGTAAGGACATTGCCATGGGTGGCATTGTCACGGAAGAGAAGGCTATAAGTCGTGCTCAATATCTTGATCTCGTTTATTCGCAAACGGGAAACCTTTATGATTTACTACCTGATTTACCTCGTCCTAATGCTTCCAGCACTTCAACTACTCCAGCTGCCTCGCATGCGGATGACGGTGTGATTGGTACAGCCCAAGCCCAATCACATTCTATTTCAAGCACAAACCCTGAATCTACTTCTTCTAATGTTCAAAATGATCTGTCTCCTGCCACTCCCACCATAAAAATTTCTGAGGTAAATGTCGTCCAATCTACCCCAGCTGGTAAAAACAAATCTAAGAAGGGGAGAGGCAAGAATAAGGAGGGAAAAAATAATCCTCAAGCAGAGAAAACTAAAACTACCCCTGTTGACGATCGGGATAAGCACAAACCACGATACCCTTGCCTTATCTGTGGTGATGATCACTACACGAAGGATTGTCCATGACGTGCCGAGGTCACTAAGTTCCTTCAGGGAGCCCCGAAACCACCTGCACCGACTATCTTGTCCCAACCCTTCCCGTCTCAACAATAGGCTCAGTTGGTCATTCACGATCAACCCTTACCTTCTACCACTTCTTATGTTTTGATGTGTACTGGTGATTCTAAGCAAAACAACGTTGCACTCACGACTCGAGCCAAAGATTATTCTCCATCTAAGGAGAAGGTTGATGATTTACACCCTTCCTTGACTCCACCTACTAACGGTCCTCTTCATCTCGAATGACTGAGCCTCGACACAGTTCTGCGACCCCCCCCAAAGGGTGTCATTCGGAAATCGGCTTTCAATGCTCATACTTGTGTGGCCCAAAACTACATCATTGTTCAAGATCTGGCCCAAGCACCTTCTGTGATGTCATCCCTTGAAGTCCTTCAAACTTGTCCTCCACAATGGAAGGCACTGTTGAAAGCTATCAGTGGAATTGATCCAACGGATACCAATTTAATAGTATTTGACTTGGACAATCACATTCCAAGGTTACCCCCTCAACTCGCGTTATAGATACAGGTTGTTGTCTCTGACAAGAACATTTGCAGAACTATTATCGACGAGGATGCCTCGACGTGTGTAATGTATTTTGCTTGTTGGAAATCCATAGGCTCTCCTCCCTTGAATGAATCATAAAACACTCTTAAAGCCT
Source organism: Picea sitchensis (assembly GCA_010110895.2). Classification (NCBI taxonomy): domain Eukaryota; kingdom Viridiplantae; phylum Streptophyta; class Pinopsida; order Pinales; family Pinaceae; genus Picea; species Picea sitchensis. The sequence goes on from SNQJ01S0054083.1 coordinate 86,963, forward strand.
TCAATGGATCTGTTTTTAAGCCCTATGGTGCTCTTCCTTCGTTGACCATCACGTTAGAAGGTAAGACGATTCAAGTTGAAGTGGAAGTCTTTGACGCTCCCCTTGATTATAATATTTTTCTTGGCCGTAGCTGGATCGATTCCATGCACGCCGTTTTGTCGACACTTTTCTGTGTAGTACGTTTCCCTCATCAAGGAAAGGTTGTTACCGTCGACCAACTAGCCTTCTTCAATTTTGATACTCGTATTGGCAACGTACCGTTTATTTCTAAAACCACGCCGGGTTATGAGAACGTTGATGTAGGCCTTCTAAAGGACTCCTCGTTAATGGGTACTTTCCCCATTCCACCGCCCGATGTTCCACGCTCATCCATTGCTTCTATCAACATGATCTCCACTTAGCCTCATGAACTTCCTACGTTTCATGACCCCTGGATAGTCCCTGATCCTGGAGATCATATTCGTTTCGGTGACGTAATGTCGTTAAGTCCAGTTGAATCTGCCTATCAGGCCATTCAATCAGCAACAACTTCTACCCTCTCTCTTGATGAGTTGTCTCCCGATCCTTTTCGTGTTATTTTTCCCATTGACGAGATGATCCTGTCCATCATGGAAGACACCCCTTGGGATGATGGGCATCATCGTTCTATTCTTTTTCTGGAGCAACATACTCTTGAGAACTATCAACGGATTTCGACCCCGTCGAGTGTTGTCGTCATATCGACCATTCCTGCTTCTACACATGATGTGTTTGCTGAAGGGAACCTAAGTAATATATCTCCCACGATTCCCATTGACATATCTATTAAACCTGGAATCGTCGAAAATGTCCATATTGGAGCTTCATGTTCCCCTGACGAAATAGTCACCTATACGTCCTTGTTCAAAGAGTTTCGTGACATATTCACTTGGAGCTACGAAGAAATGTCGGGTATCAACCCTGAAATTGTAATTCATGAGATTAAGACATATCCTGACGCTAAACTCGTCAGGCAACACCTTCGTCCATTTCACCCTTGTAAAGATGTTGCTATAAAGCTCAAAGTCGAGAAACTTCTGAAAGCTGACTTTATTTATCCGGTGGCTCTCACAGACTAGTCTTCCAATCTTGTCCCGATTGACAAGAAACAAGGTACGATTCATGTGTGTGTTGATTATAGGGATATTAATAAAGCTTGTCCAAAAGACAACTTTCCCACCCCTTTTTTCCATCAGATTGTCGATGACTGCGTCGGAAGTGAAATATTTTCTCTCATGGATGGTTTCTCCGGCTATAATCAAATTAACATCATTCCCGAGGATCAACATAAGACTTCCTTTATTTGTCCTTGGGGTACTTTTCCCTATCGAAAACTTCCTTTTGGTCTTAAGAACGTTGGCGCCACTTTTCAATGCGCTATGTCTTATGCGTTTCATGATATCAAGCACATCGTTCAACCCTATTTGGACGATTTACCCGCTCATTCTATGCATAGAGTCGATCACCCAAACCACCTCCGGGCTATTTTTGTTCGCTGTCGATTCTACCAGATCCATTTAAATCCTCATAAGTGCATTTTTTGTGTCGAATCCGGTCGTCTTCTAGGTTTTATAGTTTTGCGTCAAGGGATCCGGGTGGATCCTTTGAAGGTTGAGGCCATTCTTAATCTCCCTCCTCCTTCTACACTTCGCCAGTTGCAAAGTTTGCAGGGCAAAGCAAACTTTCTTCGTCGTTTTATCCCCAATTACGTCAAGATCACTCATGGATTTACGCGACTTTTAAAGAAGGATTCCGATTTCGTCGGGGACGCCATTGCCAACAATCCTTTTGAAGCTTTGAAGTTGTCCTTAACACGAGCTCCTCTTCTCTTTCCCCCCGATTACAATCGCAATTATTTCCTTTACCTTGCTACCTCCGATTACACCATGGGCATGGTTCTCGTCCAAGAGGATGATGCACACGACGAACATGTTATTTATTACTTGAGTTGGAGTCTCACACTGACTGAAATCAAATATCAACATGTCGAAAAACTGGCCTTGGCTACCGTTCAAGTTGTCCAATGCTTCCGACACTATATCCTCTCACGCAAGACTACGGTGATTTCTCATTGCAACCCTATGAAACATATTTTGACACATCAATTGCTAGGGGGAAAATACTTCAAATGGATTGTGATACTCCAGGAGTTTGACTTGGAATTCGACCGTGCCAAGTCCAATAAATCCTTTGTTTTTGTTGAGTTGATATGCGATTTTCCCCACTCGGCAACGGAAAATGTAACAATTGATTCATTACCCGATGAATCTCTTTTCCTTATTATCACTGATGATCTTTGGTATGGGGATATCATTATATATCTCCAAACCCAGACTTTCCGGCCTACTTTGTCCAGTACTGAATGGCGTCGAATACGATATCAAGCTCGTCAATACATCATCCTTGGGGATACTCTTTACCGTCGGGGGATTGACTCTACTTTTTGACGTTGTCTAACGTTTGACGAAGACAAGAAAGATATGAATGACTGCCATTCTAGAGCATGTGGTGGTCATATGTCAAGGTATGTTACTGCCCAGAAGATCTTACGCACAAGGTATTTTTGGCCTTCTTTGTTTAACGACTGCATTATTTCCGTTCAGAAATGCCATGCCTACTAGACCTACAATCAGAAAATTCGATCACATCCTGCTCCTCTTCACCCTGTGGTCTCAGTTGGTCCCTTTGCGAAATGGGGCATCGATTTCATGACATGTCACCCTCACTCAGCCGGGGGGCATGGTTACATCATTGTAGCCGTTGATTATTTTACGAAATGGGCCGAGGCGATGCCGACATTTGACAACACTGGAAAGACCGCAACTTTGTTTCTTTTTAACCACATCATAGCTCGTTTTGGTGTTCCCCAAGCTATCGTCACTGATCACAGTAGCCACTTTAGGAATTTTATGATGTCCGAACTTACTGAAAAGTTGGGTCTTTGCCATGATAACTCAACGCCCTATTATCCACAAGCTAATGGCCAGGTCGAAGTGATTAACAAAGTTCTCATAAATATGCTTCGACGTATGATAGGGATTCATAAAACAAGTTGGTACACAATGTTGTTTTCGGCATTGTGGGCATACCAGACATCTCTCAAGTCCGCTACTGGGTTTACACCTTTTCGATTAGTCTATGGTGTGGAAGCCATTCTCAGTATAGAATGCGAGATACCGTCTTTAAAACTAGTTGTTGAACTCCTACCCAACACTTCTGCTGAAGAAGAACATCTATTCTATCTTATGCGATTAGACGAAACTCGACGTGACACCACCCTAGTCATAGAAGCCCAGAAAAAGCATGTCAAGGCCCAATATGACAAGCATGTCAAGCCTCACATTTTTTCCGAAGGTGATCTTGTTCTTCTATATGAACAAGATCGAGATATGTTAGGAGCTAGGAAATTCGAACCCATGTGGCGAGGTCCCTATATCGTTTGACGAGTTTTGGAAAAAGGAGCTTATGATTTGGTAGATTACGATGGTATCCCTTTGAGTGAACCCAGGAATGGGTTGTACTTGAAGAAGTACTATGCATAAAATCATATGTGCACAAGTACTTATATTTGTATTGTATCATACGTTTTGTGTGTTACTTTAGTTTTCTTTCGTCGTTATCTGGTCTCTTCCCTTATGTGACGTTGTGTTTGATTTCCAGATGTTGGATTCTTCGCTACCCTATATTGGCTTCGCTGATGGCGCTAGCCATAGTACTCAGAACCTTGCCTCGGCTGTGCGACCAACAACATTGCAGAGTATAGCGTCGTTATTGAATTATTGGTTGATGTTATCTCGCTCGAAATTTGTCATTTGGTTGCACGACTTGATTCACAGTTGGTAGTACTATAGTTAAGTAATGTCTACTCTATTTGAAGTCCTACTTTGTTATGGGTGTATTTGCGAATTCACCTCTTGGAACGTTATTTTGATCACATTAAATATCAACATATTCCTAGATGTCTAAATACATTAACAGATGCATTGGATAATTATGTATTGGACAGACATTTGAATCATTTATAAGTCAAACACATCAATAGTCACACAATATAAAGTAAACCGGTAGAAGTCGTCTGTATAAATAATGATCAAAATAATTTTTTACAAAAAGTTTGTTTGAAGACCAAAATGTCAAAATCTGAATCTCATAGCTTCTACAATGTGACGTCATGGATGACATTCACAGTAACACACGACTACTCGAGAAACCATATGGAGTAGTTGACTCATGGATGTTGATACTCCTACAGTATGACATTGATCGCGTCGTGGAACCTCTTCCAGAGTCATGTCTGGAATGTCTGCAGTCAGGCCCTCTAGATTCTATTCCACCACTTGATAATCCTTAGCATACTGTGGTGCTGCCACTACCTCTCCTTGCCGTTGGATGGGAGAAGTGCTGGGAGGTCTGTAAGGTCCAACATCTATGTTATCAACAAATTATTTTGTCTTAGTTTTTGGACGAGCATATAAAACAAAAACATTTGAATATGATAAAAATTCACAAAACATTTAAAAAGAAAAATGTGTGTACTTCTTACAAGTTCCCCCCACTGAGCATCCTCTGGAAATACCAAATCCCGATATCCTCAGAAATCCAGCCCAACATAAGCATAGTAATCAACCATCAACATCTGTGGTTGAAGCCAGTCAAAGAAAATATCATCATATTTGATGATGGGTCCTGCTACGTGTCGGGCCATGAGCCGACACCATCTCAGCATCTATGGATCCCTGGGAGCCGGTAAATTCCACTCCACCTGTAGCCTCAGTAATGGGACCCATTCAAGGAAGAAGGATACCAGAAAAGATACGTACCCGAATTGCTTCAGGTCACCTCGCCTACATTTGGTCAATTGCTTTTTTATACTGCGAAGCACAACATCTGCCCAGTTGAACACTCGAGGCTCAGTACACTCAATAGCATACTAGAAGTAACTCTATAATGCCATGTGAGGAGTAGAACTCCCAGCCATCCGAGCTATAGTGAAAAGGATAGTATGGAGGGTCAAGTCTCGTACCCCCCAGATAGCTACTTTTCCTTTCTTTCTCTCAACCTCGGGAACGCAGTGTAAATTATAGTACTCACTCATCTTTAGCCCACCACCTCTACTACCAGTCAGGCTCACATAGTACCCACATGAAATACCTGCTGATCAAGGTCCCACATACGCACCAGGTACTCTAATAATCTGACTTGGGCACTCATGCCCGGGATACGAAAGTACTTCAAGAGTCCACAATCTCTCAAAGCAAAAATAGTAGGTGGATGATTTTCGACCATTGCATTGTCTTCTTCATGTTCCCTTTTGCACCACTCAAGCACCATGTTGATGGCCAATTATCTTCACAAGAGATACATTAAGAAGATTAGCAATGTTTTTCATGAGTTCATTCTCTTTTATTGGCTAAATTTAAAAAAAAAATTGAGCTTTGCGGTTCTCGCAGGTGCCCTGTGTGCACAGTGTGAGAACCTCGCAGGTGGCCTTAGGCTCACCTACAAGAATGCATCATTCTCGCAGGCCCCATATAGCCTTCCTATGAGAATGGCAGCGCACATGTAGGGCTTGGAAAATCAACTTAAAAATGAAAATTTAACCAATAAATTTACAAAATTGAACCATGAAAGTGTTAAGGACAAAGAGCCTACCTCACTATCGCAGACGGCTCGCTGAATGGTCTCTCATATCTCCCGCAATCTGATGCCGAACTTGGAGGGTAAAAGAGGGGTTTTTTGAGCTCAATAGTGGAAAGGTAAAAGTGATGTGGTAAAAAGAGTATTTACTCCTTTTATTTACTTTTACTATGTCATTTTGGTTTTTTATGATTATTTATCTATTAAACCCTAATCCCTAATGTCATGTTGAGTGTAACTCTTGCGGGCGTGATGACTTTGATGATCAAATACAGGGATAGAGATATGTTTTTCTTTGTTATCGCGTGTTTTTGATTATTTTTTATGGTTTTTATATAAAAATATCGAGCGTGGTCTTTGTCCGTTCTTGCGCTCGTAAATACATGAGAATGTGATTGAGCATACTTTTTTCACTTTTTCGGGCTCAACAAGGTTATACAAAAAAGGAACCCCCCTAGAGTCCTCTTTAAGCTCTTTTCAGACTCTCTAAACATGAAAAGATCGTCGAGTGACCTTGCTATTTTCACGCTCGATAAAGTATTCGAAGTAAGCATCTGGTGAGCGATAATTTATCTCTTTTTTGGTCTCATCCAGACTATTTTACAAAAAAGGAACTGAGAGAGTTATCTTTTAAGTGTTTTTTCAAACTCTATAATCTTGAAAAACCTTCGAGTTTTCTATCTCTAGACTCGTTAAACAAACATTGATAGACCCATGATGGGACCGAACCACTACTTCTTAGGGTTTTTTAAACATACTCGGAGGGACTCATCCGAAGGATGAGCTTACATCAACAAGCATATGTTATCCTCCTCAAGCTTGCATAAAAATAAAGAGGTACTTGCCAGAAATGGCGGGGGAAAATTTGGGAAAGGGATATGCTTTCATCTTCGTATTAATTGGCAGTAAGTGTTGCTCTTGAACATGACACCCCCTATTCGTCATTTGAAACCGGTTTGGGAAATCCATTTGTCCCTCATTCGATTTATTACAAGGTCATTCCCTGTGTCATCTTTGAGTCAATGCTGCCAAATAATTGGTCATGTCATTCATATGTTCAAGAGAATTCCATAGGAAACCTATCTTGAGTCGGCCATCTGCAGTTATTCATTCTCTCTGTGCGGCCTTCCCTGTGTCCAGTCCAATTCACATCATACTCTGTTTCACCTTCAAAATCTGTTACTCATTTCGTGTCATTGATGGGGGATACATCAAGTCCCTTCTGTGACGAGTTTTGTTCTGTCGACTTCAGCTCATTATCCGTAATCAAGAATTAGAAATTATTTGGTACCTTGGAGATTGCATGCCTCAATGGAAGGTTTCCTCGCTTTCGACAGTGGCTTCACATCACTAACCCCTGATCGAAATATTCCATCAGATGTTCGACTTCAATTCATTTATCCGCACTCGATGTATTGTACTAGGGTACCTTGGGAGTCATTGACATCAATGGTGATTTCCCTCGCACTTGTTAATGGTTTCATTAATGACCGGTAATCAAGTGGTTTCTGCCATGTTCGACTTCAACATATGTAATCACATGGTTAGATTCGTACTTTGGGCGACGAGATTGAAGACCCTGGATATCATCTCTTTGATTCAGGTTGTGATGGAGTATGTATAATTTGCGACACATAGATCCACTGTGTATGTCTCGTGGCTATGTCGTCTTGATTTAAAATTTCTCGCATAGATCCGCAGTGTATTCATGGTGGCTATGCTATATTTTTATGGCATGGATCCACAGTGTATAATTGGTGGCCATGACCCAGGTCTACAATGTTATTCGTCTATGATCTGAGTATGGGAATGCCTACCTTAGAAATGGTATACATGATATTCTGCAGATGCTTGGTTGTTTGCAGGTTTCCGATTAGGTGTTCTCCTAGTTTATGACACACACATGCAGCTTACAAAGTCTTTCGGCTATCACTGGTTCCAACCTCATACTTTGGGGGGCATTCTGTTACCCATGATTTTGGTCGTCATGATGATGTATTGATAATGGTGTACTTAGGCTCTTCATAAGAACTTTCTCCTGAGAAAAGTTACTTTCATCTCTTCTTAAAAACTCATTTTTGAAGGAGGTTCGCAGACTGCTAGTATATTTGGGTGCGAGAATGACCCATTCTCACAGGCTGTGTTAAGCCAGGGTGTGAACATCTCACACTGTGTTGAACTGCTAGGATGCGATCTCTTCCTAAAGCAAGGAAAAAGATGAATTCTCGATGCTTCTAGAAGGGAATCTTCTAGAAGGATGGGTTGGCATTCGAATGGTTATCCTAGTACCAGATTTTCTGATATTTTGGGATCATTCTTATCCAAGTAACTAATTCATTCTCTCCTATATATTGAGGGAATTCTCATGGAAAAGGTTAAGAAAGATTCATTGGAGAATTGGTGAAAGAATTGTGTGAAGGACTCAACATTGAACGACATCTTGGAGACTCTAGAAAGTCTATCAAGAGGATTTGATCTTCTTCATGCAAGGATTGAGCAAGTGTGTGTGTCGAAGCCAAGATCCATTGAAAGGAATTTTGCGACATCAAGGCTCAGGTTGTAAGATTTACTTTCCATTAATATGATACAGTGGCATGTCCCTTTCCCATAAATGTATTTCCACTTTATTGTGTAATTCCTTGATCATACACATAGGTTAACTGTTGAATATATTGTGCAATATTCACTTTGGTTGGTTTGTGTTGTCTTGGTCTGGAATTTACAAGAGCACTAGAGTGAAGCGGGAACAACAAAGACCCTAGGAAGCGATAATAAGGTATGTTACTTGTTTCTTCCTTCTAGTCAATTCAACAGTCAAAACTTAGGGAAATAGTATTTTCCTGTCTTTCTTTGTTCTAGATCCAGGTGGATCTAGGGAGATCAGTTCATGTCCGCACCTACAGATTAGTCCGATAACACCGGGGCTTAGCCCCAGCTCGGACCATGCCCCCATTTCAAAACTATTTCAATTCAAATAATTTGTTTAACATATACATTAAGAACCATTGGTGGGCACGCCGGTTGGGTGGCCCTTCCCAAAACTCTTCCCCTTGCTCAGAGGTCGCAGGGTCGAGTCCTATCAACTAGATAAGTTTTAAACCACTGTCTAGGTGACATGTGGCAGCCATTGATTGGGCCACGTGTCACCATTCCATTCGCCACAAACATGCCATGTGTCGAACGCCAATTCATCCACACGACTACCAACCAATACCTGCTACGTGTCGTAGAGCCCTGCCACGTGTCTTACAGCCCTGCCACGTCATCATCCATACATACTGTATAGTCAGCACACAATTGTTTTTGCCTGTTTGACGATTTGAACAGAACGCGATATCTCTCGCATCCGATGTCCGTTTAAACCCAAATGAGTTGCGTTGGGTTCATGACGACGAGGCCTATGCACCCGTTCGATTTGAAGTGATTCCGAGCACTTTGAATTTTGAGTAGTAGGTGTAGACCCTTAATGAAATGTATTCCCAAAACTAGTCCCATGGAACAAATCCCTAGGATCAAAGGTATGAATAAAAGGAAAGCCTCCCCATTATGGAAATTTCCCCCTAAGGGACATGCCCTAGTTAATGGTGTACTACAGACATCAAAATTTATGGGATGGGTGTAGGAACTCTAGGTAGACTACTGGATGGAAAATAGGACACAGTCAGTGTCCCCCAAATAGAAGGACCCATAAAAAAATTCATAGATGGTGAAGGTCCAATGGTTCTCAGGGATGGTAATGTGGACATAATGGGGATGCCCCCAGTCCCACCTATGGATGGGATTGATGGATTATTGACACTAAATGAAACACTTGGGAATGACATGGTGTAAGGATTTCTAAAAAAGGAAAGAGGTTCACTAAAAATATCCCTTACCTAGATAAGTAGACGTGCTTCAAGATTAGTCAAAGGAGGGTTAAAATTTGGTGGAGGAATTTTTTCAACCCCTTCCACTTCAACCAAACCAGTCTCCTCAAACCAAATATGGGACTCTTCAAATTCACAATCACCTATATTGTGACACTTGAGAGGTGGTTATACCTCGATGATTGGATCTAGTCCTCATAATTGGTGTGATGATTCAGCTATGGTCAAAATAATATATGCAAATCAGAACACAATTCAACCTAAGGAAAACATAGAAACATAATCAAATATCATGCCCCTAAAAAATATAGGACCACAACAAGAAAACCAATGGCTTAGGGGGGATTTCAAAAACCGTCCCTCTAGGGTAGATGAAGTCCCCATAAAATTGACTAGCAAAGGTATGAGGAGAAGTTATGATGAATGTAATGAAACAATCTTGATTGATGCAAGCACCCTTTATTAAGGTGGGAACCCTCTAGGAGAACTGAGACCATGAATGAACATTTTTCCCATGTACTACAAACATGTCCCACTTGTAGTCACCTCTGTAGCCTACCTAGTAAAGGTCACTATGGCCACCATCTCACAATCAATGATTGGGTGAATAGGCATAGGTTGGAACACACATAAGGGCAGGGTAACTAATCCTGAAGCTTCGAAGGCATTAACTCACAAAGAGACGTAGCACCGATGAAATCCCCGTATACGTAGTAATCGAAGTGATACCACAAACAAACAAAAAAAGATTAAATGGGTAATATTCCTACTTTCATTGATGTGACCACATCCTTGACTCCTATGTTAGAGGAGATTCCTGAGACACTGGTTGCAAAAATGGATTTTACACTCTTTAATGACTCTAGGTTTTGTTTCAGTGGCCATGGAGAGTTTACTCTCCAACATTATTCTAAGACCCTAAGCCTATCGAATGTTAGTTTGTTAAAAAATAAAATAATCTAATTGATTTTTATTTAAAAACTATTTTCTTATGGTTGTTGTTTATGTCAAAGAGAAAATGGATGAAACTTTTATGGTGTTTTCTCTTGACTCAACCAAAGAAATGCAAAAATTATAATGCACTTGTTCAATTCGATGAATTCTAACTATGGGAGAGAGAAGAGATATTTTCCTTAATAAACTTAAAAATGGAACCTTTAAAACAAAAAGCAACGATGCAAAACAAATCAGATCCGGAATTTTGACAAGATCTCAAACCCAACACTTCAACAATGCACTTTGTTTTTAATGCTTAAAAAACTTGTAAGCATGCACATATTTTTTGTTTTTTTTGTTTATTTTTCTAAATAGTATACAAATGCTTCTTAATCCAACCAAGAACACATTATGAAAATGGAAAAGTAGAAAAATAGGAAGCAGAGGATGTAGGAAATTAGTAGTGAAGTTGAAAATCCCACTCCAATGTCTCTATAAGAATATCAACCCAAAAATTACCTACGAAAGTAGATCCGGTAATGAACGCCAGTCACAAAACCAAATGCAATTAGTACAGGACACTACCATATCTTATCATATATGTTGGGTGCACTACCCAACTTCAATGGATCATTAGACAACAAATAAGTGTAAATAATCAATCCAAGCAAGTCACACAAACACAATTCAAATTTAAATCAAAGACAAAAGGGTGGGAAAAAAGGACTTGATCAGAGACAAGATCCAACAATATAGACCAATCACAGCTCCCTAATACTAGACTAATCATATTTGATCACAACAATCTGACTATTCTGTAATTTCCCCAATTTATAGGGGGTGTCACGGGTTTGATGAACTACAACACGCGACTAGTTGCTTGTCAGAAATAGTGATCCAGGTGAAAATTGGTGGCTACACACCTATTCCACTGGCTCAAATTACAGTTTTCCCATCTTGGAAGTTTTTTTATATTTTTTTGGGTCCCAAACTTTTGGGATCGTTTTGAGGCCCTAAATGACATTGTTTTGGCTCGCGAGAGCTTGAAATGTAGCCAAAGKCAAATTGTAGGCCTAAAAGRATTTGTTTTCCTTGGATATACCTTTCATATGAGGTATCAAGCGCACCAAACATATTTCATATGCAAAATTTATGCCCTCGGGAAGTTGACGTATCAACTACCCCCATTGGGGCCCACAAATATTTTGGTATTTCATCTCTTGGGGTTAGAGTTTTGGATGTTTATGGTTTTCTCATTTCTTCTTTATGTTAAAAATGCCTTTGGAGCCTCATTGTAATCAAATTCTTGTGAATGAACAAAGCTGACACATCTTTTCTCAGAGATAAGCTACCACCATTCTAGCTAGCTTGTGTGCTTTTTCATTTTTTCAGTCTTTTGTATTTCAGATAGTCATTAATAGAATCTGAGTGTTACTATATTATGGTTTTCCTTTCCATGTCTCTATGTATTTATCGTTTATATCTATTAAATTTATACCTTCATATCATTCCCAAAATACTCCAGATTAGTGGTATCAGAGAAATCTCCTCGTTGTTGTTCTTAGTGCATGTCCCCAATGAGGTCAGGGTATAGAGAGTCTTGATCTTGTTTCTATTGAGTAAAAGTTCTCTCTCACACCAAAGTGACCTTCCCTGGTGGAATAAAAGAGGGAATACGGGATATGATATCCTTTGAAACTATTCCTTGAGGAATCCGTCATGCGACAGAGGAACCGAATGATGAATAATTTCACCCGAATCCTTCGATGACTACTGACAACAATGGAGGCACCTTCAACTAGCAGTCACTTCGGAGGTGCGACACCCTTCAAGGGACAATTTAAATTTCATATTCATTTATTTGAAGGCCATATATACACCGTCTCTTTAGAAAAATGGTTAAATATGCTAGAGGGTTATTTCTTTATCCATAATTTTTCCAACAAGGAAAATATCACCTTCGCGCTCCTTAAGGCCCTTCCCCATGTCATATATTGGTGGGATACTTACTGTGATTAAAATGTCAAGGATGAGTCTATAATTTTTTGTCCAAGACCCACTTGGGAGGATTTTGTTGATTCCCTCAAGGAACAATATTACCCTATTGGAACAATAGAAGGGCCAAACTATGTTAGAGCTCACCAATAATTTCCATACCTTGCGCACTATGATGGGTATCAAATACTATGAGTGAAATATGGTCCTAAAATACTATGGGGCTATGCACAAGTACATCCAAAACAAAATGGAGTTTATGGACATCTCGTCGTTGGGATTCGCTTACCGATATGTTGTCAAATTCGAGCAGAAATTCAAGCGACATAACAAGTGGGAGTTCAAATATGAAAATACACAACATCCAAAGTCTGGTAAGTGTGGCCCTGAATCTTAGGAAAAAGGAAATAATAAGGATGGCCAAACACATGATAATTATCCCAAGCCTCCAACAAAGAAGGGTAACGAAAATTCGAAGAAGGACACTAGAATATGGTGCAAGTTCCACAAAATCCCTTGGCATAATATTGATGAAAGTCTCTCTAAATAGTCATTGTTGGATGAGACGAAAGCCCCAGGGTCATATGATGACTCAGAATCTGATTACAAATCAGAAAAGGGAATACATATCATTGATGTAGAACCCAGTGTCACCATTGCTACCACAAAATTCCAGCTAGAGGAACCAAAGGAGCCTGAAGAAGGGGAGCACCTTTTCCACTCACAAATGTGGTTGAAGGGAACCCCACTTTATTCATTGTTGATAGTGGTATCCATAAGAAATTGATATTAGCAGAGGTTTAACCTAAAAATGATGGTGAATCCTCATCCATACACCATTGGTGGACTTAGCCAAGGATGGGACATCTGCGTCAACCAACAATGTCTCTTCCACTACAACATCAAACCCTTCAAAGACAAGGTATTGTGTGATGTTTCCCCCATTGAAGTTTGTGATTTTTTTCTAGGAAAACCATATACATCGAAGAGTCATGATGTTTATGAATCTATGCCTCATATTTTCATTATTACTTTGGGATATCAAATATACTGGGTACCGAAGGCTCTCCCAAACACTACGATCTCTTTGATCGGTGTGAAGTAGTGAAGAAAGGTGGTCTCTTAGACTGGGAGATTTGTTCTCTGTATGGTTTGATTGGAAGGTAAAAGGAAGGTGACTACAACCACCAAAACCTTTGCACGAGGTCTCTCTGCCCAACAACATGTGGATGGAATAGTAGAGACATACAAAGACATATTTTCCTCTCCTACTTGGGTTCCTGTGCATTGTCAGGTAAACCACTCCATTGATCTGACACTCAGTGTTCCTCTTCCTAAAATCCATGTATACATATGTTCTGTTATGGAGAATGAATAAATCAAACGCTAGATCCAAGAGCTAAGTTTAAAGGGCCACATCATACTAAGATACATCACATGGCAACTTTGTATTGATTATAGAGCATTGAAAAAAATCACAGTCAACAACCGATACCCAATTCACTGGATTGATGATCTTCTTGATCAAATCAAAGGAGCCAAGTTTTATATTAATATTGATATGAAGTCAAGCTACCATTAAGTGTTGATTGAGAAAATTGATGGGTGGAAGACAACCTTCAAGTCTAAAGAATACCTATTTGAGTGGTTGGTCATGCCTTTCGACTTGACTAATTCCCTGACCACATTCATTCAGATTATGGATGATATATTACGACCATTCAAAAACTCCTTTGTGGTTGTATTTGGATGAAATCCACATCTTCAAAAAAACTTGGGAGGAACATTTGGAGCATATTCAACAAGTATTGGGGACATTGAGACAAAACAAGTTATATGTCAATATGGATAAGTGTTCCTTCAACATGTAGAGAATCCAATATTTGGGATACATCATGAAGGAGCAGGGTGTACATGTGGATCCAACCAATATCCAATCCATCCACTATTGGTTGGCCCTGAAGAAAATGATTGAGCTTTGCAGCATCTTGGGGCTCACTAACTTCTACCAACGATTTTTTATGGGGTTCTCTCATATCATTTGGGCCTTAATCCAGGTGACCAATGGTGGTGTGAAGGCCAAGTTTGTATGGTCTATGCCCCAATAGAAATCATTCAAGGATTTGAAATTTTTCATCTGCTCAACACGACTCCTCATTCTCCCAAACCTGCAACAACCATTTGAGATTGAGATAGATGATTCAAATTATACTATTGGTGCAGTCCTCACTTAGCATGGAAAATGTATGCCCTTGGGAAGTTGACATATCAACCACCCCCATTGGGGCCCACGAATATTTTGGTATTTCATCTCTTGGGGTTAGAGTTTTGGATGTTTATGATTTTCTCATTTCTTCTTTATGTTAAAAATGCCTTTGGAGCCTCATTGTAATCAACTTTTTGTGAATGAACAAAGTCGACACATCTTTTCTTGGAGATAAGCTACCACCATTCTAGCTAGATTGTGTGCTTTTTCATTTTTACAGTATTTTGTATTTCAGATAGTCATTAACAGAATCTGAGTGTTACTGTATTACTGTTTTCCTTGCCATATCTCTATGTATTTATTTTTTATATCTATTATATTTATACCTTCATATCATTCCAAAAAATACTCCAGATCAGTGGTATCAGAGAAATATCCTCCTTGTCATTCTTAGTGAATGTCCCCAATGAGGTCAAGGTATAGAGAGTTGGGTCTCGATCTTGCTTCTGTTGAGGAAAAGTGCTCTCTCACACCAAAGTGACCTTCCATGGTGGAATAAAAGAGGGACGATGGGATAGGATATCCTTTGAAACTATTCCTCGAGGAATCCCTCATGCGACAGAGGAACCAAATGATGGACAATTTCACCCAGATCCTTCAACGACTGTTGAAAACAATGGAGGCACCCTCAACTAGTAGTCACTTCGGAGGTGCGATGCCCTTCAAGGGACAATTTAAATTTGATATTCATTTATTTGAAGGCCAGATATACACTGTCACTTTAGAAAAATGGTTAAATCTGCTAGAGGGTTATTTCTTTATCCATAATTTTTCCAACAGTGAAAATATCACCTTCACGCTCCTTAAGGCCCTTCCCCATGTCAGAGATTGATGGGAGACTTACTGTGATAAAAATGTCAAGGATGAGTCTATAATTGTTTAGCCAAGACCCACTTGGGAGGCTTTTGTTGATTCCCTCAAGGAACAATATTACCCTATTGGAACAAGAGAAGGGCCAAACAGTGTTAGAGCTCACCAATAATTTCCATACCTTGCGCACTAAGATGGATATCAAATAATATGAGTGAAATATGGTCCTAAAATACTATGGGGCTATGCACAAGTACATCCAAACCAAAATGGAGTTTATGGGCATCTCGTCGTTGGGAGTATCTTATCGATATGCTGTCAAATTCAAGCAGAAATTCAAGCAACATAACAAGTGGGAGTTCAGATATGAAAATACACAACATCCAAAGTATGGTAAGTGTGGCCCTAACTCTTAGGAAAAATGACATAATAAGGATGGACAAACACATGATAATTATCCCAAGCCGCCAACAAATAAGGGTAATGGAAAGTCAAAGAAGGACATTGGAATATGGTGTGAGTTCCACAAAATCCCTTGGAACAATATTGATGAATGTCTCTCTAAATAATCATTGTTGGATGAGACGAAATCCTTAGGGTCATATGATGACTCAGAATCTAATTAAAAAACATAAAAGCGAATACAGATCATTGATGTAGAAACCAGTGTCACTATTGCTACCATAAAAGTCCACCCAGAGGAACCAAAGGAGCCTAAAGAAGGGGAACACCTTTTCCACTCACAAATGTGGTTGAAGGGAACCCCACTCCATTTCATTGTTGATAGTGGTATCCATAAGAAATTTATATTAGCATAGGTTTAACCTAAAAATGATGGTGAAACCTCATCCATACACCATCGGTTGGCTTAGCCAAGGATGGGACATCTGCATCAACCAACAATGTCTCCTCCACTATGACATCAAACCCTTCAAAGACGAGGTATTGTGTGATGTTTCCCCCATTGAAGTTTGTTATTTGTTTCTAGGAAAACCATATACGTCGAAGCGTTATGATGTTTATGAATCTATGCCTCGTATTTTCATTATTACTTTGGGATGTCAAATCTACAGTGTACTGAAGGTGCTCCCAAACACTACTGTCTCTTTGATCGGTGTGAAGTAGTGAAGAAAGGTGGTCTCTTAGAATGGGAAATTTGTTCTCTGTATGGTTTGATTGGAAGTTAAAAGGAATGTCACTACAACCACCAAAACCTTTGCACGAGGTCTCTCTGCCCAACAATAGGTGGATGGAATAGAAGAGACATACAAAGACATATTTTCCTCTCCTAATAAGGTTCCCATGCATTGTTAGGTAAACCACTCCATTGATCTGACACTCGGTGTTCCTCTTCCTAACATCCATGTATACATATGTTATGTTATGGAGAATGAATAAATCAAATTCCAGATCCAAGAGCTAATTTTAAAGGGCCACATCATACCAAGCTCCTCACCTTGCAAGAGCCCAATTGTTCTGGTATAGAAGAAGTACAGGACATGAAGACTTTGTATTGATTATAGAGCATTGAAAAAAATCACAGTCAACAACCGATACCCAATTCATTGGATTGATGATCTTCTTGATCAAATCAAGGGAGCCAAGCTTTACAGTAATATTGATATGAAGTCAAGCTACCACTGGACATTGATAGAGAAAATTGATGCATGGAAGACAACCTTCAAGTCTAAAGAAGATCTATTTGAGTGGTTCGTCATGCCTTTCGACTTCACTAATTCCCCGACCACATTCATTCATATTATGGATGATATATTACGACCATTCAAAAAATCCTTTGTGGTTGTATTTGGATGAAATCTGCATCTTCAAAAAAACTTGGGAGGAACATTTGGAGCATATTCAACAATTATTGGGGACATTGAGACAAAACAAGTTATATGCCAATTTGGATAAGTGTTCCTTCAACATGTAGAGAATCCAATATTTGGGATACATCATGAAGGAGTAGGATGTACATGTTGGACTACTGAGAGGTGGGGGTGAACCAGTAATAGAGAAATTTAGTCCCTTTTAACCATATAATCCAAGTGCTATATCAATGAAGCATTATTATCCAATAACTACAGAGTAAATAAGAAATGAACAAATGAACAATCATACACATACACAGTACACTAGTGTTTTACGTGGAAACCAAAATCGGGAGAAAACCATGGAATGATTTTTCTTATATGTCTTGAAGAATTACATTCATTGGAAGCACCAACTTCCTTTGTTTTCCATCTGCAACTGGAAGGAGGCTCCAACCCCCTAGTTTCTCAGGCTACAACCTGAG
>SNQJ01S0054084.1:22124-35795 GCA_010110895.2 Picea sitchensis
AGTTAGTTAAGATTGCCTAGCCTAGTCATCATGCATGATTTTAGGATCTAGAGAAAATCTCTCTATGAGGTGGCATCACCCATTGTACTATAAATATGTAACATTGGAGTGAATATTAATGTGTTGGCTATTATGCCTTTTCCGCCATGTTGTTGTTCTTGTCTCTAATTTATTGTGTTTAATTTCTTTAGTAATTATGTGTAATTTCAAAAAATTAGGTAAGTACCAAGTTAAATATATGAATGTATATATCGAGCCTCTTATCGACGAGCTACTAAAGTTATGGGCTGGGATCACTATGTATGACATCTGTAAACCAATCGGGGAGAAGAAATTTAAATTCTGTGGAATAATTTTATGGAAAATTCATGATTCCCCAGGACTAACACATTTTTGTGGTATGTAGCATTCTATTTCTATTTAATACTATATAATTTTTTAAATATATCATGTTGCATGTTTAATTTTTAAAAAATAATCTCATCGTATAATTGACATTAATCCATTTGTTGCAGGTCTTCAAACAAAGGGTAAATTTTCATGTTCAGTTTGTGGTCCTAAGATGAAGTATCGTCATTCAAAATTTTTAGGAAAGGTGGTGTTTTATGAGTATAGGCACCTCCTCCCTAAGAACCATAGGTATCGTACTACTGAAAAACATATTTTCAATGGGAAAGAAGAGACTGGTTTAAAACCACGAAGAATAACACCTCACCTATGAAGGTTGGAATATAATACAAATCATCAAGGTATGCAATTTCTTTATGTATCGTATATGTAATGTTTTGAATTTTTATTTTAATCATTGAATTTATTTTAACGTATTTGATAATTATTTTTGTGATTTATTTTATGCTTCATGAAGGTTGCCATCATGAAGGCATTAATAATGGGATTCCATGAGGAATGAAATTTTATCCCACTCAATTCATGAGGTTTACCTACTATGAAGAGGTAAAAATAGCTCATTTGTTTGATACAATGCATATCGGGAAGAATGTGACAGAAACATTATGGTGAATCATAGATGGTAGGAGGGATAAAGAAAAAATTGTCAAAATTTGTACGAACATTCAGGAAGCCAATCATGCAACGTGAAGTGTGATCCGATCAAATAGAGATGGACTTGACCAAAATAACCTTCCATGGTTATTAACAGAGAAACAAAGAAATGATGTAAAAGAGTTCATTCAAAGAATTAAATTTCCCACCGGTTTTTCTTCAAACATAAATAATACCTTAACAAAGAAAGGTGAATTTGGTGGGGTAAAAACACATGATTGGCATACCTTCATTAAGGTAATAATTTTGGTATACATATTTATATATATTGGCCTTATACATCTTTTAAGTTTTTTATTTTTTTTGTCTACTTTGGTCGAAACAAATAACGATTCATTTTTTTTGTTACAATATGTTCTACCACTATCTCTCCCAAACGACATTGACAACAACGTCAAACAAGTTATATATGATCTTGGAAAATACATGAGGTAAGTAGTTGTGATTTATATGAAAAATGTTCTTTCAATTTGTTGTTGTACTTAATGACATGTGTTTTACTTGTAATGTAATATATTATATTATGTTATGTTGAAACATGTTATTTTCTTTTGTCATGATCTCATGTATATGGTTGTCATTGAAATAAATCCATGAAGATTATATAAAGTATTGGAAGAGACAAATTCCTCGACTAATGTGTGAAATGAAAAAGTATATACCTCCAACATGTTTCAATGCAAAATAACACTACCTCATACACCAAGTTGAGGAGATTAAATTTTGTGGACCTGTACACACAAGGTCAATGTGGATGGTGGAGAGGCACTTGAAATCATTGAAGGCTTTGGTTAGACAAAGAGCATATTCTGAGGGCTCTATGGTGGAGGGATATATGATATATCAATCCATGATGTATATTAGTCAGTATATTCCTAAATTAGCAGCGCCAACTATGGATGTAGTGGATCACATTTGGGATGTGAACTCCGTCAAAAAATTTGAAGATCAGGAGCACCTATTAAGGAAAGGTAGAATGAAAAAAATGAGAGGTAATATATTAATAATTGTGGAGATTTATATTAATACATATCAATTTTCATTTTTTGTTTATACGATCATACTCATTAATATATTAATATCTATTATTTCACAAATTATTAATATTTACCATGGACGTTATAACTAATATTTAATATTGGTGAATTATGATTTTTTTATTCAGTTACTCAAGATTGGGATGCACTGCATTTATACATTGCAAGCAATATTGACTGGATGAATGTATAGATTGAAATATGTAAAAAACATCATGATGGTAGGTTATCATGGAAACGACTGTCTGAATTGGTTAGAGAATCTCATCGTAATGGAGATGCCAATGTTACGCAAAGGGAAATTGATTTAACATATGGTTTGAAAGATGGGCAGGAAAGCAAATTCATCCATTTTATTCAGTTATTTTATATTATATTAATGTGACTACATGTGTACTTATATATTTTTCAGATACTTTCCAAGTTATATAAATATGCTAATTTATTAATTGGGAATGCATCTTTTACATATATGGCATATTGCAGTTGAAACACCATAAGGATATGTGGTGCAATGGTCGTAAATTTCGCATCAAAATGTTGGATGAAACCATGAAAACTTTTGATAGTGGGATAGCTGCAGTATTCCATGTCACTAATGTTTCCTCTAGGGGTGACAAACATCCCCAAGAATCTAAAAATAGATACTATGGGTATTTGAATGATATACTTGAGTGTGACTTTAATTCCTTCAAATTAGTTTTTCTCGATGTCAAATGGTATAGGTTACGAATGCATGAACACAATGAGGAAATAACTATTATTCATCATGCCAATGAATTTATGATGATTAAAAAAATGGTGTTTGAAATAGGACATGATCGCTATGTTGTTCCAATCCAATGTGAACAGATCTTTTACTCAAATGTTCCAGGTGAGAGGGATTGGTCATTTGTTGTTAGATATGATCCAATAGGAATTTCAGCTAAGTATACTCATGTACAGGAAGAATATGATATTGAATAAGAATATGATTCTCCAGATCAGACAGAGCTGAAAGATCATGCAGGTTTGACAGATGAAGAAGATGAAGAAGATCATGATCCAGACATAGAAGACAATGTAGTTCTTGAAGATGATGTACATGAAAATATGCTCAAAAATGACATTGATGATGATGATGATATTGCCAATCCTTTCAACACCATTTATGAACCAGATGATGATACAAATGTCGAGTTCGATGAAGAAGAAGATCTAGAATAAGGATGATTATACAGATGTTGAGTTGGATCAGGTATGTGACTATATATTTTAATTTGTATGAATTATTCTCTTAAAATAATTTACTGGTGTCATGGGTTAATTACATGTTTTTAAGTTTTATGCGACGTTTTTATATCCTATGTTACATGTTGTTTATATATTATGTGAAACCTGAAAATAGTCACCAATATACTAAAGTATGTGGCAAAATAACAATATCACTTACAAACACATAATTTCATTTACCTTCAGTAATTTTTGTTTTTGTAGTTTCTATGCATGAATCTTACTAGGTTGCTTTCGATTATTTTCTATTTTATAGATTGGGTATTGGGGAATTAAGAGTGATGTGAGGGGGAGGGGAGGGAAAAAAGAAGCAAGTAAAGCATGTAAAATTCAAATAAAGAAACTTGAAGCTGATGGCCCCAAAGTAATGAAAGCCTTACTAGGTGAGAAAGCCAAAGTGATTCTCAACCTAAAGAAAAAGTTGAAAATTCCTAGTAATGCGCTAGTCTAGTGATAATCCCAAGGACAATGTGCATTAGATGGTGATGATACCAATGTTTCATGGTGATGAAACCAATGTGGCATCTATATTCCACCCAATTGATCAAACTGAAGTGTGAACTGAAGAGAATATTATCCTAGAATGTAGGAAAATGAATATTCTCTCTAAACTATAGGAGATTGAATAATGACTAATAAACATAGGGAAATCCTTAGGAAAAAGAAATCATAGGTGTGTGTGAAGTATCTCCAATGCCCCCCCTGAACATCACTATGGTGAAAATAAAGAATGGGTCCCAGAAATGAGGCCATGTTAGGTACCCAAATACAAAAGATACACTAAAATAAACGAGGAAAGAGGTAAAACCTCATGGGAACCCCCCCCATAAAAACACAATGTATGTAAGAAAAAGAACTGAAAATTTCTAGGAAAATGTGTCCTTCAATCCAAGTTGACTACACAGAGAATGTAACTTTTTCTCAGTGAAGGTATTGGTGAAGATGTCTATATTTTGTTCTGCTGAAGGACAAAACTGTAGGTCAATGATCCCCTCGTGTACTAAGTCCCAGATGTAGTGCATGTGGATCTTGATGTGCTTCGTCTGCTACCTCTGAAATGGATCTCTGTAGAACTTCAAAGTCCCTTGATTGTCACACCAAATGACGATCAGTCGGTGAAACTGAATGCTCAACTCAGTGAGAAAATCTTGTAGCCACATAGCCTAAATGGTTATGTTAGCTACCCCTTTGTACTCTTCTTCGGCTGAAGATAGAGAAATAACAACCTTCTTCTTGCTCGACCAAAAGATAGTACTGGAACCAAGACTGAGTGAGTAACCGGATGTGGACTTGTAATCAATGTTATCACCAACCCAATCAGAATCAGTGAACCTGATGAGGTCCAATGTAGATTCTACTGCATAATGAATCCCAAAGGTGATGGTTCACTGTACGTATCAAAGGATACGCTTTGTAGCCTTATAATGTAGCTCATGTGACTCTTTCATGAACCTGGAGACTGGTCCAACTACACAAGAGAGGTCTGGTCTGGAGTGTGTTTGATACAACAAACTTCCCACTAGTTGTATGTACAGTGTGTTTTCCACCAGTGGAGTGTCCCCGCCATCCTCAAGTCTGACTCTTGATAGGAAGGGAGTCAGGGAAGACTTGCAGTATGTCATGTGAAATCTCTCGAGGAGATATTGTTCATACTTGGTCTGAGACAACTTGATTCCTGATGCATCCTGATTGATATTGAGTCCAAGGAATAAATGTAGCAAACTCATTTCCTTCATCAAGAACCTTTCATGCAGAATCCTCTTGATTGCAGTAATCATTGAATTCGAGNGCAACCGGTGATCAGGAAATCATCAACATACAAAACTAGGAGTAGAAGTGAATCAGTTGTCTTGAGCATGTAAACATTTGGGTCTAACTTACAACGTACAAATTTAAGTGACAACAGGTAGGAGTCCATACTGGCATACCATTCCCTCGGGGCTTGCTTGAGGCCATAAAGAGACTTCTTCAATCGACAAACCAAAGATGAATCTTGCATGAAGCCTTGGAGTTGCTCCATGTAGATATCCTCAGAGAGATCTTTGTGAAGAAATGCATTCTTTGCATCCATCTGATGGACTTCCCATCCCTTGGTTGTTGCAATGGCAAGTGCCAAATGCATGGAATCCGTATTTTCTACTGGAGCGAAGGTCTCGTCATAGTCAATGTATTGCACCTGCTGAAATCCTTTGGAAACTATATTGGCTTTGTATCTGCTAACCTGTCCATCCGCTACACTATTGGTCATGTAGACCCATCTGCACCTAACAATTTTCCCTCCTACAAGAAAGGGAACCAGATCCCAAGTTTGGTTCTCGAGGAGGTATTTGTACTCCCCCTGCATGGCAGATTCCCAAAAGGGATTCCAGACAACCTTTCCATAGGATTGTGGATCTTAATATTGAACTAACAAAATATCCATGAGTGGCATCATTTTAGTGTCATTGAGTGCAAGAGGAGGCTCCTTGAAATCAGATCGATTCCTCCCGGTATCAATTGGATACCCAACAAGATATCATGCATCCTGAAGAGTAGTTTTGGACCACTTGGGCCTCAGCTCTGGCCTAAAATTCATCTGTCTACATTGAATCTGCATCTGATTATATTGACTTGATATTTGAATCATATGGATCCTCTAAATCAGAACTCTCATTTGAAGAAGATTTGGCATGTGCATGCTCATCATCTCTGACAGGTGGAAGAAAAAAAGTGTCTGCATGCGGCTGCTGAGGTACATGCGAGAAACTTTCCTTGAATTGGACATTATGCTCAATGATGAGATGGTATGAGGAAATATCAATGAGTATGTATCCCTTCAAACCATCGGGGTATCCAACAAAGATACACTATGTTCTCTGTGGATCAAGTGCATTCCTCTTCTCAGAGGGAATCCTGGCCCATGCACGAGAACCAAATATACAGAAGTGGGTCACTTCTAGTTTGAGGCCACTCCAAGCCTCATAGGGGGTCTTATCCTTGACAGATCTATGGGGAGATTTGTTTTAGATGCAGGTTTCATAATTAAGTGCTTCATCACATAATCTATATGGAATTGACTTTGCATGTAGCATGAAAGATGCCATCTCTTTCAGAGATCTATTTTTCCACTCAGTAACTCTGTTTTGCTGCGGAGTATAAGGAACCATGTGTTTCAACTAAATCTCGGCCTCATGAAAAATATTTTGTATCTCATGGTTGACATACTCTCCCCTGTTATCTGTTCGGAGGAATTTGATCTTATTTCCTAACTGTGTCTCAACAAGGGCTTTGAAATATTTGAGGTGATGAAAGACCTATGATTGTTTCCCAAGAAATAAAATCCATCTGAAGCATGAGAAATAATAAACAAAAATGAGCACGTACCTTTCTTTATTGATTGATAGATGCGGAAAAGGGCCCATGACATCACTATGGATCAGATCCAAAGGAAAAGAATCCTTCTGAGACTTTCCTTTGTCAAATTTCTCTTGAGGGTTTTTTCCAAGAATACATCCCTCAAAAATTTCTTTGGATAAGTGGACATCATGTAGACCATCAAACATTCCATGTTTGTTAATTTGTTTCATATATCTAAAATTTAAATTCCCAAACCTTTCGTCCCATATCCTACTGCTTTCATCAGCATGGGTAAGCAGTAATGCAGAATCTGGTTCAATAAATCCAGAAAATGTGTAGATTCTGGATTGATGATTTACCTCACCAGTAGAAACCTTGGAATTAGTTTGCATGTTATATATATCCACTGCATCAAGTGTGAATATTAATCTCTTTCCGGTGACAATTGTTTTCATCCGATACATAGAGAGAATATTGATGGAGAGTTTGGGAACATGTAGCATATCCTCAAAGCTCCTATTTGGGAGTTCAATTCTTCTTTTTCCAGTGACCTCAATCTAAGAGTTGTCCCCCATCAGAATAGGAGGACCTTTGCATGAATCCAATGAAGATTAAAATTCTTTTGTGGCTTCCATTTGGTGTGATGCTCTTGAATTTACAATTCAAGCATTGGGAGAGGAGTTGATGGCAATCAAAGCATGGCTAGAATTACCTTTCTTTGGATTTTGAACTTTTGGATTCTTCTTCTTGGCACCCTAGGGGATGTGATCTCCAAGCTTGTTTTTTTGAATTATTTGAGTCATTTGATCTATCTTTTTTTGCATACATGCAGATTCTGAATGGAATTAGTTATGACAGTAAGTGCATTTCTCCCCTTTTCTTCCCTTTCCACCTTTGGATCTGAAGGCATCGTTGAAGGGTTTTGAGTACCCTTCCTTATTTGGATTTGCATGTGCTTTCCTTTTGTCTTTGTCTTTAGATTTATGATTTGGATGATTTCTACTATCTTTTGCAGCAAGTGCATGCGCCTTTGGGCATTTGATTTTTCCCATGTTGATAAGCTTGTTCTTCTCTTGTGTCAGAGAGTCAATAGAGACCTCAAGAGAGGGTATCTTCTAGGTGGTTCCAGAGGTGAGCCTGACTAAATGAAATGTGGATACAAACACTGAGTATTCCCGACCAAGTTTGGAGTGAATGGTAAGAACCATTTGTTTCTCCTCCTTAGATTTATCAACCCCGCAAGCCTTGAGCTGCGACATAAAATCCTTATATTTGGTAAATAAATCTTGGAGATTGTTGAAGGTTTTTGGATCCAAAGTGAGAAATTCCACCTCGAGAATGTGTCCCCTCATCTCATCATGTTTTCCAAAAATTCCTTCCATGGTGGTCCAAGATTCATTTGGGGTTTTACAGGAGGATATGTGAAAGAGGAGTTTAGGAGAAATGAAACTGCAATTAGTTCCAAACGCTTGGTTAGTCCTCCAGAATATAACCCGAAGGTTCCAGGTTTGAATCCTCCATGCGCACATGTTGGTTATATCTATCTATCTATCTATCTATCTATCTATCTATATATATATATATAATAGTTGGAGTATTTGTTAGATCCTCCAAAGACTATGCGTTGGTCACATTGCATAGCATACAACCATGGAATATGGGTCAAGGGCTAGGCCCTCAACCCTATTCTCGTCCAAATGAAAATTTAATCAAACTTAAATATAAGTTAAGCCCCATACATTTAAGAACTAATGTTGTGGCATGATGGTAATAGAGGCTTTGGTAAGGATTATAGAGGTCGTGGGTTTGACCCCCATAGACTCCATAATTTTGGTAAACATTAACCATAATTGGCCAATGGGAGGTTGCCACGTGTCCCAATTGATTAGTCCACTTGGATTGCATGGATGTTGAGTCACTTGCCAACACATATTCCTATTCAGCATATGGTCTTTCCACGTGACACCTTGGGGGTGTGGCCACATCATATTCATATGGTTGTATGATCGTACCACATGTCACCCTTATAGTGATGACACATGTCACCCTTTAACCCCTATGAATTTTGACCTAGTTGACTTGAAATTTGACCGCTCGTAATTTTTTCATATGATCTTTGTTTGACTTATCGTTTGCACCGTTGGAAAGATAACGACGAGATCTACACAATAATTTCCTTTCTTTGTTCATTTGAGACGGTCAAATTTTGAGCATTTATGGATCCTCTTGGGACCTCTGTGAGCATTTTGGATCCTTCTAGACCTATGTGAGCATTCTTTAGATCCTCTTAGATCACACCTTACCACTAAATAAATTTTGGACCTCAAAAAGTATATATGTTCAACAACTTAGTGATGATAAATCACTCTTCCATCTTGTTAAATCTTCTGGAATTTAGTCTTCATCTTGGATCTTTGATCTTAGGTATTTGGTCATTGTAATTTTGTTTGATACTCTAGAACATGGCTCTGACTATGGCCTCTGGAATTGTCACTAATATCTATGGTTCTAGCTCATAGATTCCTTGACAACAAAAGTATTTTCTATTAAATCTCTGCAATACATGTATCATGTATTCAACATCCACTCCCATCTCCTTTACTACTGAAGATAGTCTATCTCGGCCAAAATTAAACCAAGTCGAATGTTGATATATTCCTTTCCCTTTGGAGTTTGGACTTGTTGTTCTTGTACTATTGATGTATATGAAGGAGTCTTTGAATTAATTAAATGTCCTTTACTTCTCATTCCTTTAAAAACAACTTGACCTGTATGGTTATTATCTGTGCATGTCTTGCTTCTTTTGTTCAAGGTATACATCCACAAAAACATGACATAGTATTTTGAACATGCTTATAGCATGCATATTTATATGCCTCTTAAAAAAGGATTATTTCTCCTTTACCATCTCTATAAAATTTTTCATTACTTTGAATCCTTTCCGCTTCCGATCTACATATTCCAATTGCTTGCATCCTTCTGTTCCTTCACCTTCAGTTCTTCAGAATCAAGAATGTTAACTTAGACAATTCAATCCATATGTAGCACTTTAGTTGTTTAAAATAAATTACACTTGTCTATATTGTTGTCTAAAGGATTTGGAAATTTTTATATGAGATTCCTCTCACTCTAAAACAAAGTGGCTAAATAGAAATCCTTTTACAAGATTCCTCTCACCTAAAAATGAAGCAGCTATATAGAAATCCTTATAACGATATTTCTCTCACTTCTAACAATATGTAAGGTGGATATCTAGAAATCCATTTTAACGAGATTCCTCTCACTCTTTACATCATATAAGGTGGGAATATAAAAACTCTCTTACAAATTCCTCTCACTCTTATCTACATATAAGGTGGCCATATAGAAATTTTACAAAATCCCTCTCACTCTTATAATTTACAATGAGTGTCTTACAAGCATTCTAATAGACTTTAGGAGACATCTACATATGGATATTACATTTACAAATATACATATTTACAATGAAATATTTAGATGGTTTATTTCATGGACTCATCCTCCCTTTAGTACTCGAAGTTGTTTCACAACTACCTATGCCTGGCAATGCCTGTGATCTTAATGTTGACTATGAAATTGAATTTGATGTTGAATCCAAGAAACCATTAGACCACACTATAGGCCTTCCTAGTAACCTATATAACCTCTCCTTGCAAATACCAAGAACTATTGTTGTGTCTGGAGTAGCTTCTCTTGAATACACAAGTACCTGGCCATTATGAAATGAAACTGGATAGCCTTCATCTTCAAATGTCACAACTGAGAGTAGGTTTACCTTTAAGTCTGTAACATGCAACATATTCTCTATTCCAAGAAATAATCCCGACTCGAGTTGAAATATTACATATCCATACCCTCTTATTGCTTGTTTGGTGTTGGTTCCATATCCTACATAGAAATCCGTGTCAAACTCTGAGAAATTCAGAAATACCGATCTCATCCTAGTCATGTGGTGAGTTGAGCCAATTTCCATGAACCATTCCTTGATGTATTCATATATCACTTTGCAAGACCAACCATTAGAAATTATTCTTTCTCAAGTCTGTCAGTAAGACCATTAACTTCATCTGGAGATGTTGCTTGTCTTCTTGGAAGTGCTTTAGCATTTTTCATGTTCTTCTTTGAAAATAAGTGTGGGAAAAGTATCTAGAACTTCTTGATATAATGTCCACTCTTACCACAATAAGAGAAAAGTGTCTTGTTCCCATCTTGGAACCACGATCCCTTCTCATCATTCCCCCTCTTCCATTGCTTAAAAAAATGATCTTTACCTTTAGCCTTCTTCTTGGAGGGATTATCTTGCATGAAATTTCTTCTTCGACACTTCTCTATATCATGGTTACTAGTTCCCCAAGAAGCACATGGATACTTATACAATTTACCAATCTTATCAGTGGAAAAAGTCTTCATTTCCCCTTTTGCATGCACATCTTTCTTTGGAGATGTCTTACACATGTTACCTTTCTCTAGACTGGAAGATAAGACTAATTGTTTATGTAGGACTTCTTCATATGAAGTTAGAATTGCTTAAAACATCCTTGATCATTCTCCATGTTGACATAAAAAATAATAATATGAGGAGTCATATCTATCAATCATGACTTTTGAAAGAGATAGTCCCTTTTGCATTGGAGAATTTACATCTCAGCCTGCTAATCTTCATAGATTGGTATTGATGGTGCTAATACTTGATTCGTGATATGAAACTTTCTTTATAACTTATGAAAAATACCTTTATGGAATTCCTCATGACATATCAATCAATCTTGCAGCCTTTGCTTCTCTTCCTCAAGAGCTTGTAACTACATTCTTAACTCATAATTCTCCTTCTGGATTTGTCGATTAATGTTCTTCTGTAGCCTCAAATTCATGAGAGATTTACTCATCTTGTCCTCTTGATAAGAGTCTTCAAAATCTTCACCAACTAAACTCTTGGCTCTCATGTCACAACAACAACTTGCATATGCACGTCAAAACTAGCTCTGATACCACTTGATCTGAAAATCCTTAGACACCACTTATTTCCTTACCATATATACATGCAACATCTAACTTGATTTAAAATTAATTTATTAATCGTATTGAGGTGATTTACATAAAAATGATGATGTGCTCTTTATCCAAAAACTCATAAAATGGTGATTTATTTGCATAATGATGAGATGACATAACATAAAATAAAATAACTCAAATTACATCTGTATGTGACATTTTACCTCATCTTCAAAGTCCCTTTTTATAGTATGATTGTTCCCCATCATTT
Organism: Picea sitchensis; assembly: GCA_010110895.2. Classification (NCBI taxonomy): domain Eukaryota; kingdom Viridiplantae; phylum Streptophyta; class Pinopsida; order Pinales; family Pinaceae; genus Picea; species Picea sitchensis. The sequence continues at coordinate 34,116 of SNQJ01S0054084.1, forward strand.
CAAAACATCAATTACATAATAATATGATCTTGCAAAAAGCCATTTTAATGGACGCTATTAAATTCCACTACTCAAAACAAGAAAATAAGTTCGCCATTAGAATCCTTGCAAAAATTTGAGAAAAATGAGTATATAATTGACCATATTCTAAATAGGCTCAATTACACCCTCTGTGCACGCCAAACATTGCACTATGGTGCTCATTAATGGAAATTTGGACTAATACTTTTACAAATGACCTTGAATTAAAAAAAAAACTTCAAATTCATGATCCTCATGGAAAATCATGAATAATGAGTATAAACATGACTATGTTTCGTCAACATACTTCATGGCATGCATATCGAGAAAACCATACTTGGCCTCTTCTTTTGCACATACTTCGAGACATTTGTACCTCATGATTTGTACCACCTCCTCGATACTAGTGCCTACATTGGAATGTGTTCACATCAAAATATATACCCACCTTGGGATGTGTGTAAACATTGGATATTGTGCCCAATTTGTAGGGTGCCGGCTTAACTCTCCGTTCGAATCCATAGGAAAAATATTTCAGGATTAGTTATGGAATCCCGTAACAAAGGGACTCTGTTGGCATGTTGGTTAGGCCTCCGGAATATAACCTGAAGGTTCCAAGTTCAAATCCATGTGCACGCGTTGGTTTGTTTTGTTGTAATATAGTTATATGGTTATATAACCATATAATATATATATATATATATATATATATATACATTATGGATATAATCATTGGATTATTCGTTAGATCCTTTGTGGACTATGCATTGGTCACATTGCATAGTATACAACCATGGAATATGGGTCGAGGGCTAGGCTCTCAGCCCTATTCCCATCCAAACAAACCTTTGATCAAACTTAAATATAAGTTAACTCCCATACGGTTAAGAAATAATGTTGTGGCGTGATGGTAATAGAGGATTTGGTAAGGATTATGGAGGTCATGGGTTTGACCCCCTTCAACTCCATAATTTTTATAAACAATAACCAGAATTTTCCAATGGGAGGTCACCACATGGGGGCCTCCTATTGGTTTGCCTTTTCCACGTGTCACCAATTGACTAGTCCACTTGGATTGCATGGATGTTGAGTCACTTTCCAACACATCTTCCCAGTCAGCGGACGGTCTTTCCTCATGGAACCTTGGGGTGTGGCCACATCATATCCATACAGTTGTATGGTCATGCCACATTTCACTCTTTAACCCCTTTGACTTTGACTTTCAACCTAGTTGACTTGAACTTTGACCGCTCATAACTTTTTCATACGAAAATTGTTTGACTTGGAATTTGCACCTTTGGAAAACTAACAACGAGTTGTATTTAATGATGTCCCTTTCTTGGTCATTTAATATGGTCAAATTTTTAGTATTTATGGATCCTCTTCTTGGATTACTGAGAGGGGGGGTGAATCAGTAATAGAGCAATTTAATCCCTTTTTAATCATACAATCCAAGTGTTATAACAATGAAGCATTATCATTCAATAACTGCAGAGTAAATAAGAAATGAAAAAATGAACAATCATACACATACACATTACACCAGTGTTTTACGTGGAAATCCAAATCGGGAGAAAACCAAAGAATGCTTTTTCTTATATGTCTTGAAGAATTACATTCATTGGAAGCACCAACTTCCTTTGTTTTCCAACTGCAACT